>CABFVX010006515.1:9166-39255 GCA_902151425.1 Timema shepardi
CCCCCCCCAGTTTTCATGGATCATTTTGCTTCTTAATGTATTTTGTAAGGAGATGACGTCAGAATCTAATTTTAAGCACCATGTCTTAGTCTAACATTTAACCTGCGCTCAGTTTCTAGAAGAACTGGTGACACTTTTGTGATTATCGTGTGGAAAATTCCAATTGAAGGATTTGATGAATGTAGAGTATTTTATGTTAAGATGGTCCAGTCATAAAAACTGATTAGAGCAGTGCTGTTGAAGTTTATATCTTTCTGAATGTGGTTCTAGATGTCAAAAGATGTGCAGGTATTTAGATTGAGTATCTGAGATAGAAAAGTTGCTTGTGAATTTGAATGTCGAGAATTTGATGAGAGGAAGATTTAGTTGATACTGGCTGTAGGTTACCTTGTGCATTTTTAAGCAGCCCTAATTCTGTAAATTATAGACACAATAGGAACATCTAGTTCTTGGGATGGCAAATAGTCCAAGTCAGTGAATATATGTGGTTTATATGGATGTATCCCTGTAAATTCAAACTTTTTTTTACTATATCCATTCAGCAAATCCTGGCAGAAACATAAATCACTAAACCAACCACGTCATAATCTGTTATCCTCGAGAAAGAATTTTGTCGTATCAAGAGAGTACAAGCTTCAATGTAGGAGTTTTTAAAGGGATTCATAATGCTCCTGTAGAGTGGCTACAGTTTGTGCGTGGTGTTTGTGGAGACAAACTCAGCATGTGGATATTATGTTTACGTATAAAAAGAATCACATTAGGTTTCTTGTCGCTGCAGTGTCCATCTAAAGTTAAGCAGCATATGTTTTCTTCAGTAGAGTGAAGCCGCTTTATAAAATCTTGGAGCTATTTCAGAAATATTCACCAGTTATTCATCTACTATTTTGAACTGAAAACAAACGTCTTAGGGATGCACTTATCACGATACACTTGTTCATCTTTTGTTTAGAAATGTGATGTTTTCACGAAAAGCAGCACAGTGAATCTTTGACATCTTCCCCCAGACGTTAGTTTCACAACATTTATTTTCTTTTTGTGGTCATAACCTTTGAGTAATTTGAATGCACGCACATAATTACTATTTAATCTGCGTTGAAATTTTACATATAGAGAAGTTTTATAAATTTGTCAAAAAGTTTAGAAACTTTAGGTTTAATGAATCCAAATGCTCGTGCTGTTCTTAGTGTGAGCTTAGTGTGTAATTTCTTAAAATCGTAAAGAAAAAGTATTTACCAGAATATTATTTCTTTCCTTTGTTGAAACAAGGATCAAGCTTAAAGGCTTCAGCCACAAAAAACGTCATCTTCCCAAAATCCATACGGCTCAGTGGCACTTGTTTATCAAAATCTATTGAGTTATCTAAAAGGTGATTTCATGTTCTTTTCTTTCCAATCTCCCCGCAAGCCTAATTATTCCCTTTTCTTTAATTTTGGAAAAGTGTAAAATTTTAAAATTATTCAACCTGAATGAAAACACCTATAGATAAAATCAAAATACATATACTATATTAAATGATAGCAACATAGTCTGGCCTGATAGAAATTACTTGTGCTCGTAGGGCTCATAAATGTATTCACGACATTCAATGATTTGTCCAGTACTGGCTGAAAGAACCATGCCCAATTCTCGCCAGTTTGCATGGCAATCAAACAGCGTCAGTCACTAATATGATATGTGGTTTTTGACTAAATCACTATAATAACTTATTTTTAGTATGACCTTTACTGTGCATTTAATAAGAAAATCAATTGTGCTTACAGCGTGGGAGCGATTATTCTTGAAACTCTAGTTTATACAAAGAAACAAAGCGCCAAAACTACTAATAATTGTGCGATCTATACAGCTCAATGAAACGACTTCAACTAACGGTTGTCTACAAAGGCAGGCAAGGAAAATAATATTATAACTGAGAGGGGGCTAAAGCTAACGGTAACTAATCGAAACAAAAGTTGTTAGATACTACCCGCTACCCGATACTATTTGACTTTCCCCTACTACTACCTCAGTATTTTATGTTTGGTATTTTAATATGCTTTGATGTGCTTAGTTTCGTCAGCTTTTGTTACGTATGAACTTAAAATACAGGATGTGTCACTTGCTCTGGGCCCTGGTGTTTCTCTTATAACTTCCAGAATAAAGAACGCAATTCAGTGAAATCTGCTACGGACATACTTTGGTGTATGAGAAGCAGGGTGAAGGAAGGACATAAGGGGCGGTGCTAATCTCTAGCCCTTGTTTGATGTCTGAGTGAAGTGGAGACTGATTGCGTGTTCGCTGTTCTCAGCAGTTGGTGTGGCGCATCTGACTGTGCTGTGGTTACTGGATCGTCAACAGTAAGGGTCTTCTCCTACGGGGATACTCAAAACAATCTCCAGTATTTGGAGACCAAGAAACTGAAAGACTGGATAACTTGAGTTGCCTGGATACTAACACAATTCCAAAACTCAGTATACCGAGTTAAAATGACGCAGTATCTAGTTCACCAACTTACCTTCCTGTACCTTGTGAACCGTATATGTTAAACAATAAGTTCTCTTCTCAGACGGCTACTATCACAGGAAAATGAAAAATTCCAAGCTATGTACATATCAATTTTTTAATAAAAAATCACAAGCCGTTATTAAAATTTCGTAGGATGTTGGTCGCTTTGTTATTGTTTTAATATTATTTTTAGTTTAGTTTAATAAAGAAATTGTGGAATTACTTGTGAGCTGAAATTTATTGGCTACTTCAATAAAATATTTAACCTAAATATTGCAAGACATAAAAAAGAACCAAATAATCTGGCTACCTAATTAAACCAAGAAAATACAATGATACTGGAGCTTATGCGGCAACAGGAACCATTAAGTGTTCCACAACAGGATTCACGTTTAAAAATAAAAGTTTTTAGCAAAACATTACCGATGCCTATACTGACAGATTTCCATAACGGACTAAACCAAAGTATTAAAAAAAAGCAAAGCCATCGAAGCAATTCATAGTTTTATAGATTCAAACAAAGATATTATTATAAACCATCCTGGCTAGATAATGTCCTAGTCCTGCACATGCCTTCTCGTAGAAGTGGCGAATGTAATAATCTACTATATTGTCTGTGTTCCCTCGTTATATAGGTCTAGTTTCAAGTTGGGAAGTTGGGAGTTTTCCTTTGTTATTACGTCACTCGCTAACATCAGGTTGAAAGGATACATTTTTTTCACCATATAAGCCAGGTTCTAGTTGTCTTGATCATATACCGCTGCATTTGACTACTTCCCAAAGCACTAACTCCAAGACACCAGACGAGCAGTTGTAGAGCTACGCTTGTTTGATCACATATGCCATAAAGGTGTCTATGAATATGAGTGGTCTTTTAATAGTACAGCACGGGCCAATCAGAGCATTGCAGGCTCACTCCGTTGTAACATCAGGGTGCTGTACAATTTGTAGCTTGTTTTGGACTTCAGTCTATTCTAGCATTCGTGGTGAACAGGCTGTACTTGCAAGTTGCTCTACTACGGCTGATATTTGCGTGAGTATATCACCTATATTTGATATAGTAAGATTGTGATGTTTAATAATACTAGAGGTCTAGGAGTGCAAGATTATTTGGGGTAGTATTTAAAAAGGTTGGCTGGTCCGATTTGTATTTCTATTGCAGGATTTATATAAATATTAGCTTGTTTAGGGGTTGGTAGTAACATTGTCATATAAGCAGCACACGCTAATGTTACAAAGTCAAGTAAATTATTGGACAATGATTCCTGTGATATGTAGTATGCAATTATGCATAGAACATGTAGAGGTTAAACAATAAACTCTCCAATCATAGGGTTACTATGGCAGGAAAAAAGGAAAATTCCAAGCAATGTACATATCAATTTTCGGATCAAAAATCATAGGCCGTTATTAAAATATCGTAGGATGTTGGATGCTTTGTTATTATTTTTATTATTGTTTTATTATTAACTTTAATTAATTTAGAAAAAGAAATTGAAGACTTGCCTGTGAGCTGAAATTTATTGGCTACTTAATTCCACGCTTTCTCAGTATCATATTTTCTTGAGTACCCCTTCATCTTGAAGTTGTAGAGTTCAGGGTGCTTTTATTCTTCACCAACAAATTTTTTATTGAACACCTGTTCACCCATAGCTTGGAGCAAACCAAAGATCACAAGAATGTAAACAAATATTACGATAATATCGCGATACTCAACATACTGGACTAGCGAGGAGACCAGCATGCCAAGTCGCCAGTCTTAAGGTCGCGTAGGTCTTGTAGTCTCCACTACTCCAGTGTTCCCATCTGAGTGGGGCCATTGAATTACTCATGTTGGGTCGCTAAGTAGCTGATTCTCCCGGTATCAAGGCAACACCAGTATCTCCGTGCGAGAAGGCCCTAAGAGTATGAAGTGGTACACAGTGTAACAGCTCGTGTATATTGTACACACGTGATGGAAAACTGCATCGACAAAGGTGTCCCAAAGATAATTTAAAGCGCAGTTGTGGATTCAAAAACCACCGGATAAATACTCCATTTAGTAATTGAATAGCTGCCCAGAACAATTTGTAGCACACAAATTTAAAATTTTACATAAATGAGAAAAAACATATATTGAAAATACTTTTAATCTCTTAAGGCCAAAATGGTAATCAAAAATGTGTGTTGAATTTAATTTAAACATTACCAATACTTTCGAAGGTTATAAGTTAGTGAAAATGGAAATATCTGAAAAAAATAATATATGAACACAGAACAAGGTTGTAACCAACAACGATATATAAGTGATAACATTTAATCATTACACTTAACAAGATGTTCTTATTAAACGTAGTCAAGGTTAACTATTGATGAGTCTGCCAATACCTAATATGTATTTCAAAGAAAATAATGTTGAGGATTTTTAATTAACATTTATACCGGTAAACTGAATTAATTTCTTTTTTCAGGCATTGATGAATTATGTTAGTTACTCGACCTTCATTTCTTCATAAAATTGCTGAATCCCAGTGGAATGTAACTGCACATATCCTTTAGGTCTTTAATTTTTCAGATTTTATTGCTAACTCTTGAGAATATAGGATAGGGATTTCATTAAGTGAAACTCTATAGGGCTTGAAATATGTATTGCCAGCTCTTGATTTCTTAAAGAGTGAATACTGATACCAGGGCTGCAATATGTTGTCGCTTTGTCTGGCACAAACTGTTCCTGGATCATTTTCTGAAATCTTAAGCCAATGCGATGATGTTATCTTTAAATCAGGGTCCCTCCTAAGAAAATGTTCAAGAGTAGTCAAGTCTTTGAAATCTTCAGGTTGCATATCGTATACAAGGAAAGGCTTACTTGGCCTAGCTGAAGCTATAACTTCCATCTAGTTCTTAGGAACATACACAGTACAATTTTTCTTTTGACGCTCTATCAAAGCAAAGTCTCGGCCACACTGAAGAAAACTATGAACCGATATCAAAAACTCCTGATTTACTGCTGTAAAATATCTTAGTGTGATTAAATACGGACAAAGTCACAGTATATGCCAGTTATTTTTTTGGTCGACGCGTTCGTCAGATCAAATAACTAGAGTCCTTTCTTCTCCCTGGGACAGGGGCTGGTAGTTTGAGGTTATATACTTCAATAAGAATGGCTAAATTTAGGTTGGGCCTCACTTAGCCACACGTTCAAGCCAAAAACACATTGTTGCGTTATTTGTACCAGCATCGTGAACATCTTGATTATAACAAGAATTCTTCCGTTGATAGAAAACAGACGAGTGGGACAATACAGGACAAAAAAGCACTTGCTGTAAATATGTATAAAGTACAATATAGTTGGTATTTTGTTTGGCTTTTTGTGAATCTTCATTAATTGCTTTGTAAGATATTTCAGATTTAGAATGATGTAATCTACTTTGATCTTCAATAGCCTTTCTCTTTTCATCCGTATCTGCTGAAATAATGTCCACATACATCTTGTCATAGTATGAGCAGGAATCTGCTCAGGGAAGACCAAATATGAGATTAAAATCTGAATGGAAAATATTTCTATATATGTGTTTATTTTGTTAATATTCAGGATGTTCTTCCCTAAATATATCAAACATCTTTTTCAAATTCAGATCAGCAGACAGGCAACTCTTTTCAGATTTGTGGCGACTAATGATTTTCCTGTTTTTGCAATAATTGCATGTGATCTCAGATAGCTTATTTTACGTGATCAGAAGTCGCATTATGCCTAGATTTATGTTTCCCCCTCTTGTCACATAGCGATGCTCCACATTTTAGTTTCTTTTTCAACTTTTATATTCTACTAGAAGTTATTTTATAAACATGCCACAACATTTTTTGACAAACCTTGTAAGCTTTATTTGATAGTACTGAAATAAAGTAAGAAAAACTGCAATGTATAAGATAAACTGCTTTTTCAATCTCTCTTCTTTAATATCCTAAAGTTTGACACAGCTTCGTCCTTTCAATGCTGTCTGCTGATCATAATTCAAAGAGTAGAAGTCTTTAAGCAATCTGTGTTTAACGCTAGGGTTATTTGTTTACATTCATAAGAGCATCTGCAACTAAATTCCTGAAATCACACAATAGTAATATACTAGCTAAAATTATATTATATTTTAAAATGATTGCATTAGTATATTCTTACATTGTCAGTTAAATCCACTAACGATTTAATAATAACGCTGTCAGCGCACACGTTATGTTGTGTTATTATACTTTTTGATGTAGTATTATGTTAATTAACCTCTTCATTACACAAACATTAGATTTGTTGATAAAAACAGTTTAGACAGGCAATTAGTAATTTAAAACAAAGTCTATGAAAGTGTGATGTATTCAGTCATTGAAAGTTATACAAATATAATCATAGTTACAGAACTATGATATTACAATCATCATGTGGAAAGTAAGATTACAACCTTGTTTTACGTACCTCATCTGGTAGGTTTTTAGCAGCAATAAACTTGCCCCTCTTGGATGTATATTGTTTTCCAGCATCTCTGAGCTTTTTACATTTAACATCACGCCACTCACTAACATTTTGTTTCCGTTTTTTGTTCTTATTCATATGGTTTTGAGCACATTTTGTAAGAGAAAAACTTGATGTGCCATCATTTTTTTTACTGATACAACCTTGCTCTGCACAAGGCAAACTTGTAGCCAATCTAACACTAATAAAATTACAATTTAAAGAAATTCCAATATCTCTGGCGTGTTCTTTAAATTATTTTCAACTTTGTTCCATGAGAAGCTTTGAAAAAATTGAGGGTTAAAACCTTGTTCCGGGTGGCTATTCAATTGGGGAATAAATTGGAAACCACGGGAACATCGTCAGATGTCCACGAAAGAGGAAGTCCAAAAATGCCAGAAAAAACTGTGCAGGAAGTTAACAACAGACCACTTGCCTCCTCACAGAAGTCCTTGCTCAAACTGTCACAGGAGATGGGTGCTTCAATAAGCACATGTCAACGAACAGCAAAACAAGCAAAGCTGCATGCATATCGTGTTACTGTTATACATGAATTGAAACCTCCTGGCAAACAGAAGAGACTAAATTAATGGCGTTGGGTCCAGCAGTTTGTCAATGTACATCAAGGAAAACTGGACTATACGTGGTTCTCCAATGAGGCGTTGTTCCACCTAAGTGTGTACGACAATTCCCAGAATAGCTGTATATTAGCTAGCGATAATCCTCACATCTTGCATGAGACATCTCTTCATTATGAAAGTATTGGGATGTGGTGTTCTTTGTTGCAGCGCCGCATTATTGGCCAAATTTCTTCTATACAAAGGTGGATACCGCAGTTTACATGGAAATATTTCAAGTGTTTGTGAATAAGTTGGATGACGAAGAACCCCTTACTGGCCATTTTAAACAACATGGCGCCATCTTCCTCACCTCCAATGTTAGCATGGATGAAATGGTTTCCTTCTTTGAAGATCGTGTCATTTCTAAGAGAATTTGGTCACCAAGGTAATCTAACCTTGATCCATCGGATTTCTTCCTGTGGGGCATGCTAAAAGGGAAAGTGTATCAAACAAACCACGGACTCACATGGAACTACAAAAAATATATATATCGGCGGGAAATTGAGGTTGTCATTCCCGATGTGTTGGTGAATACAATCGTTTGCAGGAATGCCTTGATGCTAATGACATATAATTTTAACACTTGCTATAAAATCATAATGTTTCTCATACACCAAGGTATACCTGTGGATAATTTCATTAAATTACGTTCATTATTTTGAAAGTTATAAGGGAAACTCTAGGGCCGAGAGCGAGTGAAGCACTCTGTATAGTAACAACACTTTGCTTTGATATTACTTTAACTTAAATTATTAATTAATGCTGATTAAAAATACCTATAGCAGCCATATATCCAGGTATGAGTTCTGTTTCGTTTGAAGCCAATCCACGATAGTAAGATGCCAGAAGTGTTTCCTCAGCAGTGAAACAGCCATCCATATAGGCGCAGCCTAGTTCTCCAACTGAGTGACCAATATAGCCATCAGGAGTAATATCTAGGAGCTTCATGAAGTCAACCAACGCTATCTGAAATGTTACAGAACTCTTAATTTTAGTAATTAAAATAAATAATTGAGACTTATAACAAAAGGATCTAACCAAGACTGATTCCTGTCACACTCTTCCATCTTTCTTAACGACTTATAAACAAAAATACTCATGATGAATTTAATATTCAAGCTAATCCTAGATAGGCTGTGAGTAATTATTTGTATATGACAAATAAAGGAATTAGAAAATAAACGTAAAATAACTTTACGGCTAAGCTATTAGAAAAAAGAAAACATATATATATATATATATATATATATATATATATATATACACACACACTGTACTGTTAATTATGAATGGACCTAAGTTCTATCGACCTGTTAATTATGAACAGACCTAAGTTCTATCGACCTTGACGTTCCTGGTAGTGGTGAGTGACGAAGCCTAGGGGACAAACTTTAAATTAGGAGTAGTTCCGCAATATGGCGATATAAATTGGGATTTAGGGGAACAAAGTTTTAATAATCATTTATAAACTATTAATTCAATATGTGTTAAGTAATTAAATCTATTTGTACCTTTTTTATATATGTAATTTTATCTTAATGTTTTTTTATATCTTTTATTTTAAAAATTTTAAGTCTTCAAATATTATATATTTGGTCCTTTTTATCTTAAAAGTTTCTGATTGGCCTATTCATTAATCACAATTTCCTGTTAAGGAAAATTACGACTTTACCTCGGCCATTCTCATTTTGGATCTGATAAACGTGAGACATAATTTTTTATTTCTCTTTCTTATTTTTAATTTTATTCTAGAATCTTTTCTAAATTAACCTGTAGTCTTTTTCCTTTTTATTTCTTTCTTGTTTTTAAGGTTATGGGTTAAAGTTTCCGTGTAATTCTTTTGTGTAATTACCTTTTATGTTTCGGATTTATTATGCATTTTTGTGATGTTCTAATGAAACTTAGAAATTGTCTGCCATGAGACCTGGTTCTTTTTATATTATGTTTTTTTATCAATCGGCATCCTATAAACCACGCTGTTTAAACTTTAATAGAACAGGGGATTAAGTATAATGGTTGAAGACTATTGTATTTATATTAATTAATTTTGATTTTTGGCTTTCTCTGTTCTACAGGAGATATCTTTTATTAATACCTCAAACAAATCGGTAATGTAGTAAATGTAAATGTAAATGTTCTCTTTTATTTTGAACTAATCTTTTATTATGTTTTATTATCTTTTTTATCATCTTAATCTTTTATTATGTTTTATTATCTTTTATTCGATTAGTAAATAATACAGTCCTTTTGTAATTGGGTTATGATTTAAAAATAATCACGTGGGAAACCGCGTGTTTTGGATAACTATATTAACCTCCTTTTGTATTGATTAATTATCTACTTATGCTCTCTTTCAGTCTTGGCAATAGATAGAAATTTTCCATTAAACTTAATAAGTGTAACTGATCACCTTTCAATGAGGCGATCAGTACATGTGGCACACGTGACACAGCCCCTTCCAAAGATATGACTCAACCCCCTCACGGTGTTGCTTTTACAAACCAACCTCAGCCCACAGTGCTACTGGCTATCACATTAGTAAATAACCCAGCTCCATCTGGCTCTTCACAAATAGTCCGAAGAGTCTTGGATTCCGCAGCTCAGTGCAGTTTCATCAGAGATCGCTGTGCTCAATCGTTAAATGTCCACCTGTCACGCCTTTCACAATATATAAATGGTATCTCCCTCAGTCAAGTAAATACCAAAGGTATGACATACGTAAGTCTTTCTGCACTCAACAGTACTGTCCTGGCTCATACTCAAACAGTATCAATCTTGGATAAAACTACCTCTTATTTGCCACTTATCCACATAGCTACAAATAACAAACAAAAACTCAAAGGTTTTATCCTCACTGGCCCCACGTTTTATATTTTTTTTATTAATTCAATAAATTACTTACATGATCCAAAGAGCAATAGCTCACTTCTAGGATTATGGTTTTAGAGAATTTGTAGTTTTACGTAGGTTTAAATTTTAACAGATTAATAAGACATTATGAACATTTTAACATGAAATGAAGTTAAACAAAATCAAAAGAATTTTTTAGATGAATATACAAAACAATGAAAGACAGCAGTATCAGTACAATATTACTGATAAGATAATTTTAAAAATGTGTGATATACCCAGTCCAATTGACATCCTTATTGGAGTGGAACTTTTTTGCCAACGGTCTCACTGGCGATCACCAAATTCTTGGACCCAATTTACCAGTTGAGTTTGGATCAATTTTTGGCTACGTTATCATGGGCGCTACTCCCTCTCTTCCTGTCGAGCTCAACCATCCTAAAATTGGTTTTGGTGGGTTGGTGATTATACTATCAACCTCGGATCACGACTTACATGACTCACTGAAAATATTTTGGCAATCCGAATAACCGCCATATGTAGCTATAACCTTTAAGGAAGAGCTGTTGTGAAAAGTATATTTCCTTCCCACCCCCTCACGCGATGACAGCAGACAGTGTGTTGTGCGACCTTTGTTCAAATAAATTAACATTCCTCTTGGGAAATCTGACATTGCTGCTAACAAAAGATTTCATTCTCTGGAAAAGAAACTTCAGAACTAACCTCAACAAAAGGGCTCTACGTAGAATTCATGCATTATTATTTAAACTCTGGCAACATGCATCTGTGCGACGCACACCCCTCTGCAGACTTACCACAATACTTATTACCTCATCATGGTATTTTCAAACAAAATAGCTCAACCACGAAATTTCGGGTAGTTTTTGACACTAGTGCTCGTACCTCTACCAATGTATCTTTTAATAATACTCTCTTGCCTGGACCAAAGCACCAAAATGACATTTGTGGTATCATTCTTCACTTTTAACAACATCCTTTTGTCTTTTCATGTTATATTTACCAAGTGTATAGTCAAATCAAGACTAACCCATATGATAATATATACCAACTCATTTATTGGCAGGACGATCCTGCCGCTCCATTTTTAATTTACCAGTTTACGACTGTGCTTGGGGTATGGCGAGATCACTATTTCTGGTTCTAAGAGCTTTATATCAATTTTTCCAAGATGAAGGACATCTCTTCCCTCATGCATCATCAGTCTTTTAAAATAAAACTTTTGTACATGACATCATCGCTTTATCGAGCACGTTTGAAGACGTACTCAGTTTACAAACTAAACTCACTACAGTACAGTCAAAAAGGGCTTTGAACTTAGGAAAGGACCAGAAATTCACCACATCTTCTGAACTCCATGCCAAAAAAAACACACAGAAGAACCTCTCTACTTTCACAACCAAGAACAACCTCATATTAGCTTCCAGTGGACGCCAGGCTCTAATACCTTTACATATAGTATGAACATCGTTGAGATTGTATCCACTAAGCGCAATACCCTCTCAACAGTTTCACAAATCTATGACCCTTGTGTTTGGCAAACTGCCATTGTATTTTGGACGAAATCTCTTCTCCAAAATTTATGAGCCCTTGGACTTCATTGGGACTCACCCCTTTCAAGTGAAGTGGCAACTCTTTGGAAAATCTTTCTCAAAGAACTACATTGCTCCAACAAGTTATTGTTTCCCGCTTTCTCTCACTGTCTCAATGAGCTCATATAAAGCTTCATGGATTCCCCGATGCCTCAGAACAAGGATACGCCACCGTTGTGTATATAAGATGTACTTCTCAAAATAATGAAGTAAAGGTCACTCTTGACTTGGTGAAATCACGTGTTGCCCCTTTCAAAAGCAGCTTGATACCCTACCTAGAATTATGTGGTGTTCATATTCTTGCCGAATTCCTGCAATATTGCAACTCTTTTCTTTCTTTCCGGTGCCACATATAACCAAACACTATATGGTGCAATTCATTAATGGTCCTGTCATGGATTCAAACTCCTCCCTACTACTTGAAGGCGTACGTTGCAAATTCCATTGCACAAAATCCAGAATGGGCCCCACCTCACATATGGTCTCACATTTCATCGTCTCACAACCCAGCTGATTGTGCTTATCGTGGTCTCTCAACACCCCAGCTCTACGATCACCCCCCTTGGTGGCATGGGCCACTCTGGCTTCACTCCTCACCCAAAACTTGACCTTCACAGCATTTTACGCCAGTAGTGGACAAACATCTTCTAGAAGTGAAACCTTCACACCTCTACGTGTTGATCTCAATCCGGTCTCTAGAATGGGAACTAATCTCTAAGTTATCCTCATTGACAACACTCACGCACATCATAGGATACGTGTGAACATTTGTCAACCAGTCTAGAGGTCAACCCAGACTATCTGGACCCCTTA
Source organism: Timema shepardi (assembly GCA_902151425.1). Classification (NCBI taxonomy): domain Eukaryota; kingdom Metazoa; phylum Arthropoda; class Insecta; order Phasmatodea; family Timematidae; genus Timema; species Timema shepardi. The sequence goes on from CABFVX010006515.1 coordinate 22,015, forward strand.
CCTTCGAGGTAATAAGCGAATCAATTCTGACAATTTATAAACAATTTCAAAATAGTCATTTTGCTGAAGATCTCTCATCTCTCCAAAAGGATAAAATTTGTAACCCATGACTTCAGCATCTTTCACCATTTTTAGATAAATATGGTGTATTATGATTTGGAGGAAGTCTCTTCATATCATAAATTTGATTGTCGATCACTACCATTATGAGACTCTACACTCCCGTCTTCAACTCCTACAATCAACGATTTGCAGGATTTTTTGGATTATGGCCACTCGCTCTATAATCCGCTCAAAAATTCACAAGTGTATTCGATGCTTCAAATATAAGCGAGGACTCATTCCACCCATGATTGGAGATCTGCCTGAGACACGTTTCACTCCAGTTCAACCATTCCTAAAAACTGGAATGGACTCTGGAAGTTCTTTCTTGGTGAAGATCCACTTTCTCAGACGCCTTCAGTTTGTTAAGGCATATTTGTGTTTGTTTGTCTGTTTTTCTACAAAGGTGGTACATATCGAGGTTGACACTGACTTATTGTTGGATGCTTTAATTTACACCCTCACTTGATTTGTGTCACGAAGGGGATTGTGTACCGATCTTTATTCTGACTGCGGCATAAACTTTGTTGGAGCTACTTCTCAATTGACTAGAATCATTCATGATTTTCTTAACTAAACCAAGACTCAGTAAATTTTGAATCACTTTGCAGCTAAACACACTATCCGATTCATTTTCAACCACCTGCATCTCCTCATCAAGGTGGATTAAGAAAATGAGCCAAAAAGAGTGCCAAACATCATTCAACCCGAGTGATCGGAGGGCATATCTGACTCTCGAAGAGTTCATCACAATCACAACAAAAGTTGAAGCAATGCTCAATTTTCAGCCTCTCATCCTTATCTCAGTGGATCTCTCTGAAATCGATGCTTTGACTCCAGAGGTTTTTTAAAATTGGTTTTCCTATAAAGTCAGTTGCCAAAGTCGGCTAATCAGAAGTTCCAACGAACCACCTCAAGAGATGGCGACTAGTGTAGGCATTTTCTCAGCGATTCTGTAACAGACGGTATTCCTCCATACTCTCCAACAACGTTAGAAGTGGACAGTGAAGACCAATAACCTAAAGATTGGTTACCTAGTGCTTTTTTCATGGACAAAATACCTCTCCATCTCGTGGTGCATTGGAAGAATAACAGCAAAATCTCCAGGGTCCGATGGCATAGTACGAGTTGTGACTCTTCAAACTTCTACAGATTCCCTCTCATGACCTGGACTTAAGGTATTCCTTTTACTTCTCTAATAGTGTTCCTTATGTTCTTGTCTCATGATTTCTGATTTGTGCACTCTTTCTTCTCAACTAGCTTAATTTTAACCCACTAACGGTTCAAGGGGGCTTGTATGTTTAATATAATATTGTTTATTACCCACGTCACCATGGCTCACACTATTCGGGAGTTGATCTCTCTTTATATGATTATACTGTGAACTTGAATATTTCCCTATCCTGACTTCGTGAAGACGAAATTATTAGAACTTAAACATTTCTAATCACCTGCTACTGGGACTCCGACTGTTTGGTTTCCCACTCCCCGATAGGCTTTGTTCTCTGAGACCAGTGTAAATTAAGCATCTCCTCTGAATAGTCACAATTCAATGGTGTATTTTCTCTACCATTCACTTTCTCTTTATATCCTTCGTAAGCTCGCAATTCATTTATGAAATATAATGTTCAACAATATTGTGTGGTAGTATTTATAGGTTTATTAGTTCCTCACATCTATAATTAAATTTTATATGTGCATTTACAGCATTACTCAAAACCTTATAATCAGTGTTCAAGGGGACCACCTCTTGTCGTATATATAGTTCTCCAGAAAATTACGTTAACACCAGGACCATCACTTTTAGACCTTCATCGTCCATCAATCAATCCCAACAAAGTTAGGCTTCACAACCATGACACTTGTTTATCTAGATCAACTCACAATATGTCTTAGTATTTATTAACTAAGGCTGGTCCTTTGGAACTTTATTATGTTTAATATTAATTTGTGATTGTGACAATAAGATCAAACACATTTATAATTTGATACCCTCTACCCAACCAAGTTTAATTTCTTTCACTTTCAATATAGTGAAATCAACTACGAATGATTATACTTATGACTGTGGTGACATATTCTTCTACCCTCTTATAGGTATCATTGTGATGGGAGAAATCAATGAATGATGCGTGATTCCAGTCATTGATAAATAGAACCATAATATTGTATCCTCTTTCCCACTATGTTGTTATCATTAAGTTACAAAAAAAAAGTTATAGTTTTAAATTGAATGGAATATTTTGTTTTCCAAGAATTAAATCTTATAGGTTACACCATACTCATGGGTTCAGACTTGAGAGGGATAGGATATATCTAGTCAGGATATGGTGATACTTGAGATGAACTGACCTGACATAAGATAATTAGAATTTGGAGGGAGAGGCTATAGTTAGTCAGAAATTTATCAGAATTATGAGGGATATACTATATATGGTTATAAAATGTATTGTGATTTTTGATAAGGATAGATAGGGACGGTTCAGAAAATGATTGTCAACAGAGTATAATTAATGAAAAACTCTTAGAACAAGTGAATGAGTTTGTGTATCTGGGCAGAATGTTCTGTAAAAATGGAAGGATGGATGTTTAAATTGAATGATGGGTGAGTTTATCTCGGAGAGTAGTTGGAGGCATGCGGACTATTGCAAAGAATGAGTTAGTATAAAAAGAAGCAAAGGTCGCAGTATATACAATTGTGTTAACGCCAACATTGTTTTAGAGATTTGAAGCGTGGCTTTGTCAGGAGAAACCCAAGAGAATGTTAAATGTAGTCAGAATGAGATATCTAAGAAACGTATCTTGAACAACTCAAATGGACAGAGTCAGTAGTGAATGGGTGCTGTAAGAGTGTAGTTTGAAAGGAAATCCAATGAATCATCGTTTAAGAAGTATCTTAGGGTAGTTTGGGAAATATTTAGAGGATGAGTATGTATCGAGTGACCAAACAAATATATGAAAGTAAAGTGTATGGATGAAAAGAAAGGGGTAGGTAATGTAATATGTGGCTAAATTTTTCGGATGAACATGTGAAAAAGAGAAACAGTAAGAGTTTTAAGAACTAAAGAGCATGCATGACTCGGTGTGCGGATGTTGTTGAAACGAAGGAAGTATGCAAGGATAGGGATGTGTGGAGAAAGTTTGTAAGGATCCATTAAGTACGAGGTTGTGATTTGAGCTCTATTGACAGATTCTTTCCTACCCCAAAACTTAATGGTTGTGATTAGGTATGTATGTGTGTATGTATGTAGTTATAAAATGGTCAGACTCAAAATGGCTAGGCTGGAGATGATTTAACATAAAGATAATCAGAATTTAGATGGATGGAGCTTAGTTAGATAGAGGATGGTCATACTTGAGAGGGTTTGACTTGAGATTTATAGACTTAATATGCTTATACATGAGATGGCTAAAATTGTAGTGACCATAATTAAGATAAATTAACTTAAGATGGCCAGACATGAAATGGCTAAGCTTGTGATGACCATAATTAAAATGATCAAACTTAAGTTGGCCATACATGAAATGGCTAAACTTGTGATGACTATAATTAAAATGAAATATCTTAAGAAGTCCAGACTTAAGATGGTTGGGCTTGGGCTTGTCAGACATTAGTTGGTTGGACGTGAATAATATATATATTCATTACCACTAACACTACACCCCAATATTTTAATTTCCTCAGGCTAAGGCCTACATTACAGTGAATTCCTTAATGTTATAGACAATAGGATTGAAGAAATGAAGGCAATGGTAAGAATGGAAGACCAAGGGAGTTCATTTTCAAATTATAACAATGCATTACGGACAAAACGCTCCCATCTAAATCAGTGTTAATGATGTCATCAGGAGGACTACATGCAGGTATGAAAATGTTACAGGGTATAGGATGGTTCCCTTCTCTAAGATGTGGTAGAAATTATTCTTAGCTAAGAGACGAGTTAATTATCTTCAAGGTTGAGGTGACCTCTTTAAAATAAGAAGCTAAGCATAAATGGCTTAAAAAGTACGGAAGATATAGCCATTCTGTATCAATATCTGCTTGAGGATTCATCTTGACCGAATCAACCATGGCATGGGGGATTGGAGGGGTTAATATATTATTTAATAAAACGTTCCTCTATGTTTGAGTTCATAGCTGAGTCTTTCATGCTAGATAAATATAGCCTGACTGATCCTACCATGTTACGAACAAAATTTCCATTATGAAACATAAGACGTAGCTTAACCATTTATTCTAGAGAAACGTACCTTGACAGATTCCACAATAAGATATCTAATAATAAGATTAAAAAAAAAATTAATAATGGTTTAAGCAAAAGTTCCTCCAAGCTTTATTAGGCGAATAAAATCTGAACTCTTCATGCCTTAGTTAAGATCCCCAAGTTATTCCACGATAGAATGACTTAAAAGTTTAAAGGTGTTTAAGTGTTTTAAAGCTTATTTCTACTTACGAGAAAACTTAGCGTGGAATACATAATCATCCCCCTACTAAAATAATGTATTTATAGAACCTAGATGCATAGTCAGAATGAAACCGCCTATTTAAAGCTGATGTAATAACTAATAAAATTAGTGAATGCCTAAAGATAGACTTGCGATTATTATACAGTCCATTACAAAAATCCCGTTAATGGAAAATAGCCCGTCTCAAAATCTCGAGGTTCTCAAGTGTTCATCTGATTACTTAAATTTTATTTTGTTTCAATCTATATATAATTTTCTTTTAGGTATGTGACAATTCCTAAATGTGCTAATAAATTAAATAATCTTAAAAGTTTAAATATATCTTTGTATGACTCTTACCTTGTGTCATTGATAGTTTGGATAGTTTGAACTACAGTGATACTCTTTAATTTAGCAAGTTGATATCTTATAAACTCCATATAACCAATTTTTCTGGTCATTTATCCATGATGATATAACCTATATCTTGCTTTGTTGCTATTTCAAAAGTTTCAACATTATTAACGCAATCAAGTGATGACGATTTGTTACATCCCTAATTAGTAGTTAGAACCATGATGATGGTACTCTGTTCCACAGTGTTGTTATCTTATAGCCCATGTTTCACCATAGTAAAATAAGCTGGAACATGACTCGTTTACCCTGGCTATACCCGGCTTGTGATAGGCAGAATTAGAACCATGATGATGGTACTCTGTTCCACAATGTTGTTATCTTATAGCCCATGTTTCACCATAGTAAAATAAGCTGGAACATGACTCGTTTACCCTGGCTATAACTGGCTTGTGATAGGCAGACTTGTAACATTACACAGGCCTGCTAAGGAAAAATTGTTTGGAAACTAATAACTGATTCTTAGAGAATTTTGTATCCTGATTTCAGTAAAAATAGTTAGAAAAATTCCATCACATTCCAAATTTTTCACAAACTTGAATTTACTATTTCAATATCTCCCAATTGACTATATTAAACCTGCAAACCAAATTTTCACTATCGGTATATATATAATTGCTATCCTTAATTGGTTGTTATAATAAATAGAGATTATAGGGCGAGGGGGAGGGTATGGTTATTGGTTGACAATAAATGGTGGTGACATGAGTCATCCACAAAATAAATCAAGAAAAATATGTGTGTAATCAGTTTATTAGACAGAGATAAAGTGATGACTCACTTCCTTTTTATCTTCCCCTCTCCACAGTCAGACAGTGAGAGAATGTGATGACTCACTTCCTTTTTATCTTTCCCTCTCCACAGTCAGATATAGAGATAAAGTGATGACTCACTTCCTTTTTATATTCCCCTCTCCACAGTCAGACAGAGAGAAGGTGATGACTCACTTTCTTTTTATCTTCCCCTCTCCACAGTCAGACAGTGAGAGAAGGTGATGACTCACTTGCTTTTTATCTTCCCCTCTCCACAGTCAGACAGTGAGAGAAGGTGATGACTCACTTGCTTTTTATCTTCCCCTCTCCACAGTCAGACAGAGAGAGCAGGTGATGACTCACTTCCTTTTTATCTTCCCCTCTCCACAGTCAGACAGTGAGAGAAGGTGATGACTCACTTCCTTTTTGTTTAAACCTCTACACATTATTTCATTTAATTTATTTGAATGTCTGCTCTATTTTAATTTATCCTTTAAGGGACAAAATTTTTTCATATTCAGTGTAAATTTATGCATAAGATTACTTTTTTCCTTAGTGGTTGAGTTTATTAATGGTTTTAATTTGATTTTAAGTGCACTAAATGTCTGAATGGGTTGTCTTAATTAAACTGGCAATTTTTTATGTAATTGTGGTGATTTTGTCGTGAAGAAACAGTAAAAAAACACTATTATAAATTTGTTTAGACATTGTACTATGTGTATTTCGGCCTGAAGTTTGGTGACCAAGATAAGATTTTGGCCCCACATAAAGTCTGTTATGTTTGTATATAAAAACTCGGACGGTGGTCAAAAGGTAAGAAAAAATTTCCGTTTTGGGGTCACAATGATTTGGAGGGATCCTCTAAATCACAGTAATGATTGATACTTTTGTTTGTGTAACATGCAGGAGTTCAATATAGAAAATAAGAAATACATTTTATATCCAAGCCTCCCATCAGCTATATACTCTGTACGCCATGGCCCAGAAATCCTGTACCTAATCCTCAAGAAAAACTAAAAAAGACGTCCAATGACTCTAAAGTTCTTCTGAATTGTCAAGCTCTAAGTTAAAGAAAAATAACTCGTTGGCTCCTGGTGCCTCTTTCTAATGGCTCAGAAACAAAGAATGATATTTAATTCCATACTTTTCCCAATATGGTGACATCGTTTACTGTAGCAACGTCTCTGGACTGATGGTGAGATTTAACATATAGTATGACGTGAACGAGTGGAGGTTCTTTATTGACTCGTCAAAAAGAAACATTGAAGCAGTGCTTCTCCATAGTGGTAATAAATATGCTTAAGTATCATAAGGGAATTTGAAAGAATGCTAGGAGAATTTAGCCTTAATTCATACCAAACTGAACTACAAGAAACACGAATGGACGATATGCGGCGATATAAAGGTGCGGCAACAGGAGCCCAAGTATTTTTACAGTTTTTGTAGAATTGATTTTTTTTTTGCCAAAATAAATAAAATATATCTCCAGTACATAAAGTTTAGTTTTATGCTTATACTAATATCAACATATCATTAATATCTGTCAAAGGCGTCCTGGAATTTTGTCCAGCTACTTACAGTTCAGCTCCAACAATGCAACATAAAATGTCAGTCCATTATTTTTATTATTTTATTTAATTGTTGTTAAAAAAATCAATATGGTATAATGGATGGTGTAGACAAAAATATTTAAGTAGATTTACATTCTAGTTGTCGGTATAGATGAAAATGAAATAAATAAATAATAAATAAATAAATTCTCATTATTATTACTATTATTATGTGCTCTGTCTCAAGATAAGTTCATTCCTTTTGGCAGTGAAGTTAGATCACTAATGCACTCTGTCCTCTGCCTCCTCCTTCAGCTCCCAGGATTATCTTATTTCCTCCAAGTCATCAAATATTTGAATTCGTCCTCTTTCTAACCTCATCTTTCCCTGAACCTTTCCTTCTATGACGTCGTGCAGAAGACAGTTCCTCCAAATAATGTATCCGATACAGTTTGCCTCGCACCGAAGAATGAAGAATCATATCTAAGAATGTTCTCTTCTCACATTAGTAACATTCTTCATTAGTAATGTCTTCATTGGTCCCTTGAATATCTAATTTGTACTGGCTACGTACTAAGTCTACTGTACAGGTTTAAAGGAAAACCCACCGGTATCAAACTTTATGCTCCAACATAATTCATTTTAAACCGTATCGATGCCCTTAAAATCAATTTTAAATAATTATAGAACCCCTTGGCCACCAGAACCAACAATAGTTGGATATATGATATACTACCACCGATACGTGCTCGTATACCGACAGCCTGCGTGGCTGACACAGCACCCCTGGACATCGAAGCTCAGGTCAGTTTCTAGGTCGATATATAAAAAACTCCAACACCCCACCCCGAAGGAGGGAATGATCCTGGTCAGGCCAAATATCTGGGGAGGCGATAATTAACTCCTTCCACCCTCCCCCTCAGTGGATAGACTGGTATTTTTCAGTTGAATAAAATCTGTATTTAGACCCTTACTTATATCTACATCATCTCATGATGGCTTACCAATAATAGTGTTAATAAATAACATATCATTAGCTTGCTAGCACTTACCGTCAAAGTATCCTAAACATTAGACAGACAGTGAGAGAAGGTGATGACTCACTTTCTTTTTATCTTCCCCTCTCCACAGTCAGACAGTGAGAGAAGGTGATGACTCACTTCCTTTTGTTTAAACCTCTAATCATTATTTCATTTCAATTCTTTGAATGTCTGCTCAGTTTTAATTTATTCTTTAAGGGACAAAATTTTGTCATATCCAGTGTAAATTTATGCAGAAGTTTACTTTTTCTTTAGTGGGGGAGTTTAATTAATGGTTTTATTTTGAATTTAGGTGCACTAAATGTCTGAATGGGTTGCCTTAATTCACCTGGCAATTTTTTCTGTAATTGTTGTGATTTTGTAGTGAAGAAACAGTAAAAAAATCCATTACAAACTTTGTTTAGACATTGCACTATGTGTACTTCGGTGTGAAGTTTGGTGACCAAGATAAGATTTTGGCCCCACATAAAGTGGGTTACGTTTGTGTATAAAAACTCGGACGGTGGCCATAAGGTAAAAAACTAATTTCCTTTTTTTGGTCCCAATGATTTGGAGGGATCCCCTAAATCACAGTGATGGTTGATACTTTTGTTTGTGTAACATGCAGGGGTTCAATATAGAAAATATTAAAGACATTTTATATCCAATCCTCCCATCAGCTATATGCCCTGTACGCCACGGCCCAGAAATTCCTGTACCTAAACCTCAATAAAAACTAAAAAAGACGTCCAATGACTTATAAAGATGCTTAGGATTTTAATGAGGACTTTCAAGATGTTTCCGGCAGCAGTGAGCCTCAATATTTTCACAGATTGAGTTGAATGATTTAGTCCAAAACCTGAGTCTCCCTAAAGTTCTTCTGAATTGTTAAGCTCTAAGGTAAAGAAAAATAACTCGTTGGCTCTTGGTGCATCTTTCTAATGGCTCAGAAACAAAGAATAATATTTAATTCCATACTTTTCCCAATATGGTGACCTCGTTTACTGTAGTAATATCTCTGGACTGATGGTGAGATCTAACATATAGTATGACGTGAACGAGTGGAGGCTCTTTATTGACTCGTCAAAAAGAAACATTGAAGCGGTGCTTCTCCATAATGGTAATAAATATTCTTAAGTATCATAAGGGAATTCTGTGTATTTGTGAGAATGCTAAGAGAATTTATCCTTAATTCTCACCAAACTGAACTACAAGAAACATGAATGGACGATATGCGGCCGAAGGGAGCGCAAGTATTTTTATAGTTTTTTATAGAATTGAAATTTTTTGGCCAAAATAAATCAAATATTTCTCCAGTAGCAACATAGAGTTTAGTTTCCTACACATGCTAATAACAACAGATCTTGAATATCTTTCATGGGCGTCCTGGAATTTTGTCCATCTACTTATTATTCAGCTCCAACAATGCACCATAAAGTGTCGGTCCATTATTTTTATTATTTGATTTAAATATTGTTAAAAAAAATTGGATATGGTATAGTATGATGATGTAGACAAAAATATTTAAGTAGATTTAGGTCCCGAACTACATTCTAGATGTCGTGATAGATGAAAATTAAATAAATAAATAAATAAATAATAAATAAATACATTCTCATTATTATTACTATTATTATGTGCTCTTTCTCAAGATAAGTTCATTCCTTTTGGCAGTGAACTTAGATCACTAATGCACTCTGTCCTCTGCCTCCTCTTTCAGCTCCCAGGATTATCTTATTTCCTTCAAGTCATCCAATATTTGAATCCGTCCTCTTTCTAAGCTCATCTTTCCCTGAACCTTTCCTTCTATGACATCGTGCAGAAGACAGTTCCTCCAAATAATGTATCCGATCCAGTTTGCCTCGCACCGAAGAATGAAGAATTAAATCTAAAAATGTTCTCTTCTCACATTAGTAACATTCTTCATTAGTAACGTCTTCATTGGTCCCTTGAATATCTAATTTGTACTGGCTACGTAGTAAGTCTACTGTACAGGTTTTAGGAAGCCCCACCGGTATCAAACTTAAGGCTTCAACATAAATTATTTTAAACCATATCTATGCCCTTAAAATCCATTTTAAATAATTTTAGAACCCCTTGGCCACCAGAACCAACAATAGCTGGATATATGATATGCTACCACCGATACGTGCTCGTATACTGACAGCTGGCGTGGCTGACACAGCACCCTTGGACATCGAAGCCCAGGTCAGTTTCTAGGTCGATATTTAAAAAACTCGAACCCCCCACCCTGAAGGAGTGAATGATCCTGGTCAGGCCAAATACCCGGGGAGGCGATAATTAACTCCTTCCCCCCCCCTCCCCCTCAGTGGATATACTAGTAATTTTCAGTTTAATAGAGTGTGTCTTTAGACCCTCACTTATATCTACATCGACTCATGATGGCTTACCAATAATAGTGTTAATAAATAACATATCATTAGCTTGCTAGAACTTACCTTCAAAGTATCCTAAACATTAGAGTTTATAAATATTTATTTTCATATGAAAAACATTTTAAGATTTTGTGATTGCCTTTACACAGGCAGTTTGAAACATAAANACATTTTAAGATTTTGTGATTGCCTTTACACAGGAACTTTGAAACATAAACCCATTCAAGTACATAGAATTGTTGAGATATATTTACGAGAATTGATCAGCACCTAAATTAAATTCGGAAAGACAAACTACTATTTAAAACACAATATTAAATATCACTCTTTATAGTCCCAATCGGTACTCAAAGTGTTCTTAGACCGTTTATGTAAAAGCTGTGTGTACCAGTCGAACTCGATGGTGATTATCGAGACTTGCATCTTTATCTAGTAACGAATTATATAAAATATACTCGTATTTCAAATGAATGTTATATTTTTGTTAAAAGTTGAGGTATGGTCCCGGGACCAGCAAACCTCCTTTGAATTAAACTAGTTCACACATAATCGTTCAGAGAATCTATTTATTTCTTGAGTATTAATTCCCTTTAGTGACTGAGGGTACTTGAAAATATGAAACACATAGTACGTTGTGAATAAAGCTACCAGCCCCCTCTTATAATCTCACTTCTCAAATTCATGAAAATATTCCTGTTTATTAATTATGTTTTTTTTCAGACTTTGCCACTCACTAGGATTTGTTGTTTCCTGATATTTGCTAATCTCGCCATTTCCAAACAAAAACTTTATATTTAGATTGTAGAAAGATTTTTTGTGCCTACATTTGTATTTCTTGTGTAGTCATATAAAGTAATTTTATTTCAGGGATTATTAAATTCAAATTATTGTTTGAGCTAGGGGCATTTTTGATTTAATAAAAGTAAAAGATAAAAAAAAGGGACTATACAGTAAAAATATTTTAGTTCATGGTTCTGCTTTTTATCTTTTACTTTTACTTTAAAACCTCATCTGTGCATTATTAAATCATCAGTGGATATGTGGATAATCTGGAGAGAGAAAAATCTCAAAATGCCAGACAGTATTCAAATAATTTTTATAGGTTTAATTTATTTACCTGAATTGCAGCAATTCCAACGAATGAATGTAGGATATTATCAAATATATTTTTATCAGTGGAATTAATGATGTTCAAAAGATCAAGTCCTTTCTCCAAAAGAATATTGTGACTTCTTTGAATGGATTCAGAAATAACTGGAAACTGGAGGAGTGTGGACCCCATTCCTAGCCACTGGCTTCCCATGCCGGAGAATATAAACCAAACAGGTCGTTTTAGGTTTTCACAGCGCTGAAAATTATTGTTTTAATTCAGACATATAATAAAGAAGAAACAAAACTAAAAAACTAAACAAAACTTATGTTTCAGTGGTATCAGTCTTAATTTTAGACTTTCAGTTTACACATAACCGTAATTTGGATACTTTGGTATTATTTCCATTGTAATTATTTCAGACAGTTCATAACTAGAACACTCGCATCGGTGGCTGCATGGTCTAAGGCGATACTCCTGTTATATAGCCTGCCAATAAAAGAGAGATAGTGGTTCAGTCCCATTTGGGTGTACTGAGGGTGGTTTTAGTTTTTAATTTAATCTATTTAAGTATAATTCTAAAAAAGAAACTTAACACTAACATAAATATAAGCTAATATGTATTCAAGAATATATACATGAGTGCATATTAATATATATTTATAACTACCTGTTTTACTAGATAATTTTTGAATATACAAAAAGCAGTCGACGATACTAGTGACTAGAAAAGTATCGTAATCACCCGTGCTGACGATTTAAAACATTATGGAAAGAAGTCTTTGACCGTTAAAACCAGATTTTAGGTAGGTAGAAATAGATTTCTCTAGGGAAAAAATATTAATAACACTTTGTGATAGACAGTTCATTAGTTTAAGCGTCAATTCAACCGTCCACATAACGTTTCCTCTAAAGTCTTAATCTTCTTGGATCATGGAAGAAGATGTATGTAAAGTCTATACTATTTTGTTTTAAAACCACTTAGTATTACTTTATCAGATTATACCTAATTTAAATATTGATCTAGAGGGACAGTTATAATTTTTTATAAATATATCAAGTGATCTAATCCTGAAAGTCATTTAGTCCCTTCATTTACAAACATTATTTAGTCGTACAGGCCGGAGTAGAATATTCCTTCCAGCTATTTGGTATGGACTACTTTGTAGTTTCTGAAATGGACCTTTCATTTTATGAATTCTTTCAAATTATTTAGTAAAATAATCACTAAGGGGTCATTTCACCAACCTCATTTCCATAAATTATTTAGCCATCCAAAATTGATTAGGTTGATTTTACTTTATTTAGATATATAGTCATAGAATAGAATTGGTAATTTATGAGTTGGATCGTTCATCCAACATCTTTACACAAAGCTATTAGGTAGTATATTTAATTATTTCTCTTTATTTAATAAATAGATATAAACGGAATATAGTACGGATATGGCTGTAGTTAGGTGCACACCTATTCACATCTAGATTTACACAAAATATTTTGCTAACTGCACAATAATAGAATAATTCCTTCTATAAATCGGCATATATTGTTCGGTTATTTCATAGCTGGGAAACTTTTCACCTTATTTAGACGAGTATCTCAGGGTGTTGACTCAGTTATGTTCATTCATGAGTATATCCTACAGAGAGATATTTTACCGTGTGATAATTGAGGGAATTTAGACCTCTAATGTACCATATCCTCTGCCTACTCCTTCATTTACCAGCATTTTCTTGTTCCCTTCAAGTCATTCAATATTTGAATCCTTCTTCTACTAAGCTCCTATTTCCTTCAAGCTTGCCTTCTATGAAGTCGTACAGAAAACAGTTCCTCCTAAGGATGTGCCAAATCCAGTTTGCTTTGTAATGAAGAATCAAATAAAAACTGGTTCTCTTCTCATCCACTATTCTTAGTACTTTATCATATGGTTTCCTTGTGTCTATAACTGATCTCCTCAAGTCGTTTCCAATACCACATTTAAAGTTCATCAAGTATTAATTTTACATCTTCCTTAGAGTCAAAGATTCTGCTTCATATTGCACGATTCTCCAAATTTACCATTTAATCAGTTTCTTTCTATGTTACAAACACATCTTACTGGTCAGCAGTAACTTATTTCTGTTTAAGGCTTTCTAGGCCATGACGATCCTTGACCAAAGATTCCTAGTGCAGTAGGCATCCTTTCTCAGCTGACTTCATAGGTACTTAAACTGCTATATGCTTTCCAACTTCTGGTTTACAATTTTGAATTTTATCAGTTCTTAAATTATTTTAAATTTCATCACTTTTGACTTATCGGTGTTAATCTCCAACCCATATCGTCTGTCTGTCTACAGCAGCTAGTCCATCATTTCCTACAACTCTTCTTAATGTTTTACCAGCAATACTAGATTACCTGCTTAGTTATGTATGTTGATGACGCGTTCTCCTATCCTGAAATTGCCACATCCATCCAAAGCGTCCTTTATCAGCATAATTCCATTAAAACCGAACAGACTTGTTAATAAACAGAATCCCCGCCTCATTCTTCTTCCTATCTCTAAGTTTTGGTCCCTCCATATTTCAGTCTCACCTTCACTCGCTGATCCAAATAATAGTTTGCAATCACCTTCTGTCCCTTCAGTTGATACCTTCTTTCTTGAGTACATACATAGGTTTCTCCCACTTCATTATATCAAAAAAATGCTTTTTGCCTGTTGGTGAAATCAATTTAGACTACTCCCTTGTCTTCCAGTGCTCTCTCTGAAAATATTCTCAGGATTATGATGGCATCTCTGGTTCCCTCTCTGAATTTAAATTGGTCTTCTTCAATCACACTTTTTACCATCTGTTCCAATCACTTGTTGAGTATTCTTCTCTCGAAATTTCTCATATGAGAAATGAGAGTGATTGTCCTGAGAGCACTGTATTTATTGACTTGTTTCTTTTTCTCTAGGGCTACAAAGGTTACGTGATACCCAAGATTTTTAAGAATGTAAATTTAAATGTCTTGCCTTGTCTATTATTTTAACCAAAATCATTAGTTAGTTAAAATGGAAGATGACTTTATACATATGGTGTCAAATCTTTCCTAAATATAAAAGTGATTTGGTGTTTGTTACGATTTCCTGCAAAAAAACCTACGCAGAATGTGCTTAATAGCTTGGACGTCATGATAGCCTGAGGCTAATAAAACCTAAGTCCAGTCTTTTATTTCATGATTTTTTGTCTTGTACTCGGCTTCTGCTTATCACATTTTCAAAGAAACAACTTTGACATTTTCCTGGATATAGAATAGACAAAACGGCCATTTTGAAAGAAAATGTAGGTTATATAACAATTTTGGATATTGCACGAGGACTAAAACTTTCAAAGGAAAGCACAAACATTCTCCTAAATCGTGAATGAAAATAAATGAATTAAAAGGTATTTGTTTACATTAATCTGAAATTTAATATTAATTTCTGAGCTTAGTTCAGTGATCGCTCAATTTAAAAGAAAATAACCCTGGGAAATACAAATAATAATTGGGTTTTCAAGGCGAATAAAACGGGTATAATTATATATATTTTTTTAATTATTATTTTTATTCGGTTTCTTTTTAATTTATCTTTTTTATTCGTTCTTAGAAAAATTCCCCCACCAACCATTTTTAATGATTGTAAAAGTTAGGGAGGAAATTTTCTTATGTGGTGAATTAGTCATCATAAGAAAATAAAAACTAGGAGTCCCATTGTTATGTATCTACTTATAAAATGTCATTAGTTAATAATTGTTATCTGAAATACATTTTTCCCTACCATAATTCTACTATATTGCAAGATTAGTTTAGGATAAAAAGACCTTTCAGACGGTCATTGCTACCAAAAATTTGTATGGTTAGATCTTAGGCATCCTCGACAAAAGAAAGCGCTATTCAAATTTCCTGAAAATAAAAGGTGTAGGCCTATAGAGAAACTCTAGACAAGGAAGACAGGATGTAGAATCAAAGAGACAAAGTAACACGTGCCAAAATACTATTTTCCCTTCAATTAGTGGCCTTACACCCTCTACTCCTTTGATCTACTTGGGTTCCATTTTATTCTCGCAAAAGACTATTGTCATAATAAAGTAAGAACTAAGAACAGTTGTGTTAATTGTCTAAGACAAGCTTGGATCCTGGTAATAGTCTTTGAATCAATTCTCTGGAGCGATTTAGATCGATCTAGGGAGAAAGGTTAAGTGCATTGAATCGATCATGGGAAGATCGATTAAACGATTCATTAAAAAGTAAGTTTCTTAAACTATATTTCAAATATTAATCAAGCTAGATTTAAAAAAAACACGATTGAGCCCATTAAGTACTGGCATATTTTTCTATTGTGCTTAGTTTAGTCAACTATGGAAAGTGAATTTTGAAACTATTATAATTGTATAAATAGTGTTTATATTGTAAATAATGCCTACACTGAATGATTACATTATAAAACCAGCTTTGGTACAAAAAATGGTCAATACATTAAGTGCTTCATATTATTATCGTTTTAAAGACAATTTTAATTAATTTTTCACTATTATTGGTGAATTGTATAGTAATTTGTGTCCCTGCATTGCAAACCTTTCTTTCAAAATATTATTACTAATCTAAAAACTATTTCTTACATGCAATAAATTATTCCCGTATTTATGTTTTTGTTTCCTTTCAATATTTCAATTTCATCTTTTTCAAATCGAGAGAGAAAGAAACGATCCGTGAATAAGATCGAGAACTTTGAGATTGAGGGTAACGGATACAAGTTCGTAAAGATCGATCCAAGATCAAAGAACCCTTGGTCCGAGCAACTTTGCACCCTTGGTAGACTTTCAAATTACAAGAACACTGAATCATACATCATGTTGGCCCACCACGTTCCAAACTATAACGTTTTTAATGCGGCGCTCCAACTTGATTTCAAGCTGATTCTACACATTTTTTCAACCATCCTGTCTTATTTTTTGAGTAATATTTTTATTTTTACTCCATTTATGTTCATTTGTGCCACCAAATTACGCCCTAGCAGAGATTTTAATGAGACCGCCAAGCTTAATATTCAGGTTTACCCACCATATCTTTGAAATCAAAATGTGCTTATGTCATTTAATTGTGATCCGTTTGTGCTCATATATGCCCGAAATTAAGCGTTTATGCCATAAATTATGCTTTTTATAACAATTTTAGTTCTGCTGTCTACAGCATCAGGGTGGAGTAAGGCGGGCCCGATTACTTTGTACCATTTCAGAGAGAAAGAGAGCTTAGCCAACTGACTTTAGGCCAACTTAGTTTTAGGCAAATGACTTTAAGCTAATTGACTTTATGGGGGAGCTGAATTGTATCCACTCTGAATGGCAGCCATTCAGACATTTCTTAAACAAGCACCACAATTAAATATCTGATTTGTATCCATTATCATAATACCCACAAAATCCTGAATTGTATCCATTTCTGAATGGTAGCCATTCAGACAGTTTTCAAAT
>CABFVX010006516.1:0-19202 GCA_902151425.1 Timema shepardi
TCGGTCCAGTAGTTTTGGAGCCTATTCATTTCAAACAAACAAACAAACAAACAAACAAAAAATCAAATCTTTCCTCTTTATAATATTACAAGTATGATAAAGAATTAAATATTGGTGACCTGGTGGTCTAAGGGGTAAGGTGTCAGACTTGTGTGCTGGGGGTCCGGAATTCAATCCTCAGTCCCGGCACAAATCTATTTGATTGCCAAACCCTTCACCTCTGACAAGACACCTATTAATCACAACTTGTGAATGTGTGGAATGCCAGGCCTCCACCGTGGTTCAGATCCCACGTTAAACTGAAGGTCCTCCATTTCACCCAAACAGGTAGTTGGATATAATGCTAATAATAGCAATTTAATCTTGGCTGAGGATTTGTACTACAGGACATAAAGCATCTTCAACGTTTTTCAGAGTTGATCGATATTTGGATTTTATAATCGTCAATGCTGAGAGTGTCGCTTCACATAGATACGTAATGAAAAATGGCAGAAGTATGTTTAGGGCCATTTCAGAAATTGTTTGAAATTCTGTCCTAATCCCAAACAAAAATTCATTCAACAATTTGTTTAGGAAACTCAAGTTTTAAACCTGTGTCGCTTGATAACTCGTCAAATTGTTCTTGAACTTTTAGTGGCAAATGACTTGACATTTTTTTATTTCATTTGAGTAGGCCTATGGTTTATGAACTTAACTCAGTTTTTTTATGTTGCAAGTTTGACACCTTAACTCAGCTGGTAGTGTGTCTGCCTAGTGAGCAAAGGGCCTCGAGTTCAATTCTCAGCATGGCTGAAATTTTATCATCGGTGAAAATATTTCATATTAATAAATTAACAGCCAGGGACTGGATGATGTGCATATCCTAGTCTTGAGTTATATTATAAGACACGTGAAGCTATGACTGGGTTAGTCAACCTGTAGTGGAAAATATATAGCTCAAATAAAAAAAGTGATCCAGCCCATAGACTGGAAATAGTAATGGATATAGGTAAGGTATGTTACAAATTACAATGTGTTGTATGTTAAGAACCAAGGCTGTAATGAAGTTACACGATGCAACATGGGCAAGTGCTGCCAGAAATACCTCGGATGCATTATTTGTTTGATTTTGAATTGATTTTTGTTCATTGTGCATTCATAAACCTTTTACTGTTGCCAAATATTTTGTGACCCCCACATTTAGTTAGATGAACCACAATTTAAGAAGGCCTGTGTTAGACTAGCCTCCTGATGACAGGGAGATTGAAATTTGAATCCCAGTCGGGTGTAGTGAGGGTTTTTCAAAATTGTTTTCCACTCTCCCTCCATGCAAATGTAGGTGCACTTCCTCATCCCTAACTCATTAGCATAATACGTGCATAAGCTTATATCCTAAACAAGTAGTAAGAGACAGTGCCAAACAAAATAACATCACATCTTCTGATCACAATATGCAAACAGTGTTAAGTTCTGGTTTTATGGTTACACTGTTGGACGCCAATTGAAGAGATTACTGTTTAAATTAGCTGATAATTGCCCCGTGGTCGAGCCCTAATTAAAGCAGTATGGTATTTTGATAATATAATTGGTATTTATAGGCCCGTGATCGAGCGCTAATTGAAGAGTTCTTGAATAATAACACAATTGTAAAGTTTGATACTATTTATTTATTCAATAATCACTATTTGTAATGGTTGGAAAACTGATCATGTCGCATAGCGTAACCATTTAGAGAGGTAGCTGATAACACGATCGTAGTAATTGCGGACAGGAGTATCATTCCGAGTGTATCAAGGACTGATCTCCTGGTGCCCTTTCAATGCACCATCCTTCGTATATATCTATTACTCACGGAAGTTTCTTTCTAGAAAAATAAAATGAAATATAAAAAAAACATCTGGATGAAGGTAGAATGTCTGAGAACAGGAAATTGACTCAAATTACCTTTTAAAAACGCATATCGATCTTTTGAGAAGAGGAAGTTATTATTTTAAAGACTTTTAAATTGTCATACTAACTCTACTGGTGCAGTCTGACGTCATTTACAGTGGCTTTTATGTCTTCTTAGAAGAAGAAGAAGAAGTGCTTTAAGCGCAACGTAATAGGTTGTATTATTTAAATAAAATAAAATACGTATATAAAATTAGGACGAGATTATTGTCAATGCTCTCACATATTATTTAGGGACAAATCAGGTACATTACAACAGTAAACACACTTTATATTTTATAAACATATTGGAGCTCTCTGGTTGAAAGTGATATAAAATATTCGAGGAGACTTCAAAAATTTGAATACATTTTTTATTAGTATTGTGATAAAAAATATCTTCAAGTGTTTAGGATATGGAAATATATTTTCAGAACTAAAGGTGCACTTCATATTTTACATTGGTTAAGAGAATGGCTTTTGGTAATGATCACAAACTAAATGCCTGATTAATTTTAGAACACTTCCATTATTTCCATTGTTAAGAGGTTGCTTGAGGAACACATTAAGAATTAATAACACAATTATTTCTTTATAAATTCAGGGTATATAAAATATAAGGTAATATAATAAATTCCTAATTATTCAGCATTTTGGGAGGACTTTTTATAAAACCAATTCAACTGAATATAATCAATGGTTGTAAAAAGTTAAGAATATGTTTAGACATTAACATTAATATGTGTGTTGAAAATTCATTTTACACATTACTGTAGTAGAATGATATACTTTTATTGTATAAAAAAATTACTAAATGTAAGTTGTTTATTTGGGAATTTAGAAAAGTTTTTTCACTAAGTTTGATGAGTTGGTGTATTTTTGTTTTCTTTTCGAACAATACTGTCAAGAAAATGACTTGCATTCTATCATTTAAAATTTGTGTTAGATTATGTT
Source organism: Timema shepardi (assembly GCA_902151425.1). Lineage (NCBI taxonomy): Eukaryota > Metazoa > Arthropoda > Insecta > Phasmatodea > Timematidae > Timema > Timema shepardi. The sequence continues at coordinate 2,863 of CABFVX010006516.1, forward strand.
ATCATTTTTAGGTAATATTTAGTAAAGATAAAATATAGATTTGGATTGATAAGCATCAAATTCAACCAAAAGTGAGCTTATCAGGTGTAGCTGTAGGTCAGTTCAGTACCTTGGTTCTACTGGTCAATTAAGAACCAGACTAGGGTCCTGGAAAGTTGATTCTTAGTTAAATGAGTTGTACTCATAATTGATTTTTTTTCTTTATTTGCTCTGCATCTTACTCAATGAGTTAAGATTAGGAAGGTTGTATTTAAATGAAATGTACCCTACACTCACATGGAAAGAAAACATTTATAAAGAGACCATAAGCACAATCGGCCAAGATTTGAAGCCTGACCTGCCAGTCACTGGCAATCCAAAATATATGAACTTGAAATTTAGTTTATGTGCTGACTGGTGCAGCTTTGAGTTATAAAATTTATTAATAAATACATACACAAAATTATAGTTAGTAAATATTGTAGTAGTATAAAAAAAAGGTGATTTATATATGACTAGTTAGTACAAAGTAATGTTATAGTTGCATATAATTAAGCACACCTAAGTGGCCATAGGTTAATCTGAGTGATAAAGTGTAATGGGGGGGCTTGAGAATAAAAATAATGAATCCACTGCCTATAACTCATAACACCAACCTAGAAAACTATGATGAAAGTTGACAAGATCTCTCAACTATCAGGATGTTCATGTCTTCTAGTTAAGTAAACTTCCTGTTAAATTGAAAGGAATGACCTCATGTATAATACAACATACCCTATATCGCAACATTTAAAGTAATAGAATTGAGGACAAATAAATAATATATTAATTTTATATTCTCATTATATTTAATGTTTATAGTTGCAATATGTACATAAATATATTCACAATAATATTACAAAATGTACCTCAAGTAAATTGTAGCACCTGGCCCTAATTTATGAGGCCTGATTGTTTATCAACAATCTATGATTACATTATTAAATACGGCATCACGAAAGCAAATAATTAACTCATAAATAATGAAGACATGACTGTGCTTGTATTTAGTTATTGAATTTCATAATGTGTTCTCGTCGTAGTCACTCATTATACACAAAAATTTATATAGTGCACAAAAACTTATTTTCTCCATTTAAAATACTCGTATTGATCGGACATGGTACCTCGAATGTGCTAATTGACACGTCAACAAACTCTATTAAGCCAACATGCCATGTGAACATGTATTTATTATAGTTTCATAAGTATATTTTAATAAGCCTAGGCATAGGCATGCGTGCACAGCATGGATGCCATGGAACCACCACTAATAATAATAACAATTAAAGAACATGAAAGGTTGGAGTGACAAAATAATGCAGTATTTAATTTTATTTATAAGCTGTGTTGATGGATATTACAAGTGTATTGGTTAATTTGAGCTTGAGATCCTGCCACAACACCTCATGGTCTCATTTAGTGAACAAAGGATGGTTGTGAATACGGAAGTGGATGACATTGACGAGTTAAAAAAAAACAGCTATGGGATGGCATTGTAGGTAATTGATAACGTATGTTTTTCAAAGAAAAATGTTGTATAGTAAAACATTGATTCTTTCTTGTTTTTAATTTATTATAATTAATTTTTGAAAACTCAAATAGATTGGGGGAGGGGGATGCATTTATCCCACCCCCTTCGTCTTCTAACTGGCACCCACACCTGCAACACCATGCACACACCTATAAGCCTAGGGATCTACTTGATCATTTCCTTATTAATACAATGGTATTTTGATCTTAAGAGTATGTGCTAAATAAACCAAGCTTTACTTAAAAATCAGTAACTTATTTTGGAAAGGTAACAAGTATGAGTGACTTTCACGCTATAGAAAGGAACACAATTCAAACTTAGCATTGTTGCACTGGATAGAGAGATTGATTAGCTCTTAAAATAAAATTGGTTAATATAAACCAATTTCTTGACTTAGGTTTAATTTTGCCTAGAGCTGAGTTGGTAAGTTTTTCTTTTTTACTTTTTTCATGTTAGGATCCGGTAATTTGAAATTGTATTTGGTTTTGTCAACTATCTTGGAAAAAAAAAGTTTATTTTTGAATTCTAGATAATATATTTACATAATGTCTTTAAAAGAAACATAATTCAGTAAGGCAATTAAAAATACTTGTCCTATTAAGTCATACATATGATCCAAAATAATAATTTTTATATATTTTACATTCATTTTATTAAATCTTACTGTGAATTAAGCGTTATTAGACCCTAATAATATCTCAAATAAAATCCATGTTAAATTATAATCGCATTAATGTTTTAATAGTTAATCTAACATATATTTTTAAAAATAACTAAAATAACTTTTTTGATAAAACATTATTAGATAATTTTAAGATAAACTTTTGAGCAACAACTAAAAAAACAGGTTCATTATATGTATATTCATTAAAAAATTAGGGAGACATCAAACACTTTATCTTCTTCAGTCAACTGACAAAGGTATAATGTATTAACCTTTGGGAAGGTGGGGGGAAGCAGGTTTTCCACAAGCACAGTAATTAATTCATTCTGTCAACTTACAAGTAATGTTTCTATCCATCTTTCCAGTAACTTCTTCCAAATATAAAATAAAGCAATATAAGTCATCAAATTGCCTCCAGTTTTTTGAGGGGTAAATTACCTGAATCGACCAAAATTTCTGGAATACCTGGCCAGCTCTAGTTCTACCAAAACTATTCATGTGGGACTGAGGAATGTGTAACACAGCTAAAAAAGTAACAGATAGAAGAATATAACAGGAATAAACTTGGTAAATAGGAATGAAGAAAGAAAGAGAGTAAAAGGTACAGAGAATAAATTGACAGGAGTTAAGTAGAGAAAATATCATTATCTTTCATCAAAGTCAGACAAGTATAATTTAACTTCCCTCATTAGCATCATTGAAAAAAATCCATGCTTCTTGTAATTTGTGTTTTTATGTAACAATCAAGAAAGTTGTAAAATAATTCCTTGCAACAACCAGTTTTAATCTTTGGATTGCCAACGTTGTTCAGAGCGACGATAAAAATATTTGCTAAAATTGCCAGCATCGCTTGCAGCGATCCCATGTTTTCGAGTCTTAGTCCAGTATTAATTCAACAGATAGTGTAGATTTTATTTCCACTGCATTCTCGTATATTCAAGCTACTTTTATTTGTTTTTGTACTTAAGAGTTTCAATATATCGAACATAAAAATTATTTTCTAACTTTATGAGTTTTATCTTTGACATTGTTTGTAAACATGGCTACTCAGAGGTAAGCTGTGATTCAAGACACAGAAATACTTGCAATATTTATTGATAGCTCAAGCGAGAGTGATCAATTTGTTAGTGATTATGAAACAGTGATTCTAAATTTGTAAATAATGAAACTGCACAGGAATTATATTTTAGTGAAAGTGAAAGATCAGAACAAGTAAGAGAGGCAGCTGACATTGATAAAGCAAGTGTGAATACGAGTGATTCCTATAGGGATGAAATAAATCTTGAAGATCAGGATAATACACCCCATCCTCTTCATATTAATGCAGAAGTACCAGGTTAGAAGTCCCCCCTCCCCTTCTGATTCCGAGCCAATTATTTATTTTAAACTTTATTTTCCTATAACCCTGCTAAAGGTGAAGGTCACTGAAACAGCTGCTATGCATAACCCAATTTTAGCGTAACATCTAAAGTTAGTTTTTTGTAAACTTTGTTATTTAATCGTTTTTTTATGTTCTTTTAAGTGATTTATTCTATTTCAAGCTATTTAAATTTTCTAAGCTTAAAAATTAATATTCTGAATATTGAAAAATGACACTTGGACACAGGAATCGAACCCAGGACCTTTAGCTTAGTACGCCAATGCTCTACCACTGAGCTATTCAGGATTCGTCCCGTGCCCAGGGTCATGCTTCATTCATATTTTAAGGCAGAGTCTATGATGGACGTGCAGAAATCGTCGGCTACAAATGTGTGATTTAATTAATAACACAAGCTATCAGATAACGCATCCACCTTCGACACTAAAACACATAAATAATAGCTTCAGCTATTTGATTCTTAAATATGCAATCCCTTACAATTATAATAATTGTACAAATGGCTGCAATAAGCCAACTACCGAGTCAAAGGTGACTGTGTTATCTGATAGCTTGTGATCTTAATAAAATCACACATTTGTAGCCAATGATTTACGCACGTCCATCATAGACTCTGCCTTAAAATACAGTAAAGCCCCGATTATCCGCGAGTGCCACAAACAAATTTTTTAATTATGAACCTCAAAAAAAAAAAAATTTCAATCTAAGCCAACAACAGGGAAAATACAATAGGCCCTACAATGCGAAGGTCGAAAATTACTGACAGGTTTATTGTGCATCATAATCCTATAGGCCTTCTCGGAATTTGTGGATTAATGGCAGGCTCTTGCTCTTTGTTTTGGTCATGGCTTTCACATTCTCTGATCACTAACCTTGATGACCCGAGCGGGCCTCCAGTGGTGTCAGTTGTTAATAAGCGTGCTTAGTGATCAGTCATGCTTTATGTTTCTTTGTCAATGCTCAAGTTTAGTGTTTCATTAGTTCCTGAAATTAATAATGGATGAAAAACGAAAGAAAGTTATGTTAACGATTGCACAAAAACTTGAAATGATTTCTAAAATAGAAAATGGCGCTTCAAGGAAACAGATGTGTTTGAATTACAGGGTCGGGGTAACAACTGTGAAACATTTTAAAGCAAAAAGACAAACGGTTGGCCTTTGCATCAGTGTCTGACAGTATCATTTTAAGAAACTTCATGGAATTAGATAGATTGGTCTACACGGAGAGAAGCTGAGTGGTGATCAATAAGCAGCTGACGATTTTCAACGTGATTTTGAAGAGTTTGTGTTGTCTAAAGATCTGTCATAGGAACAAATTTATAACACTGATGAATCAGGGCTTATTTGGAAGTGTCTTCCCAATCGTAATTTAGCATTTGAAAGTGAATATCAAGCGGCAGGTCACAAAAGTAACAAGGAAAGAATTACAATCTTGCCATGCAACAACGCTGTGGGTAGTCACAAACTTAGGCTTCTTGTAATCGGTAAATCTAAGAAACTTAGATCTTTTAAGGGGACAAAAGTAGAAAATGTACCAGTTGATTATTTTAACCAAAAAAAGGTTGGGTGAACCAGCAGATTTTTCAAGAAGGGATTGAAAAGATTTTTGTGCCTCAAGTACGCAAACATCTTGACTCAACTTCTTGACTTCACACCCTGCTAGAAGTGTGCTTAAATCATCTGACGGGCAAATCTTCGCTAAGTTTTTGCCCCCAAATGTTACTGCACTGATACAACCTATGGACCAGGGAGTCATTGCAACCATGAAGAGAACATAAAAAACAAAGTTGTTACTGTCAAAAATCGAAGAAGGCTGCGATCTCAAAGAATTTAGAAAGAATTATACAATTTTGGATAGCATTTACAATATTGCGCCTGCATGGAATTACATCAAACACTCAACCCTCATTACATCATGGAGAAAACTCTTTCTGAGTATGAAACAAATGTCAACCACAACATATGTGAAGAAGAGAATGAAGTCATGCCAACCGCTAAGCTTGTTGAACTAGTGACATCCATTCCAGGAGGTGAGAATGTCGACGAAGGGAACATAGAAGAGTGGCTGGAACGCAACGCATGTAAGCCGGGGTTTGAATGAGGTGCCTGAGTGGATGACACAAGAAACTGCTTTTCAGCAAGTAGATGGATTTCTTCAATATTTAGAGGAACAAAACGATGACGCACATTTGACATAAAAACTCATGTTAAGGAAAGTATAAACTAGAATAAAAAAAGGAATTTCTAAAGCAAGAAGCAAAAACGAGTGACTGATTTTTTTAAATGGGATAACTGAACACTTTTTGTTAACAGTAGAGTAGATATTATTTGTTTACTGTTCTTTATTTTAGTGATTTAGACATAGAGCAAAGGTTTTTGCTGTACTGTACATATTTTAAAAGTTTTATATATTATGATTTGTACAATGAAACATAGGTTTTATGATGATTTTTTTTTTCATGTTTGCGCCTCATTTTTAGTCTTTTTTCGGATTATCCACGATTTTCGCTGTCCACTGTACCCTTGCCACCCGATTCCACGGATAGTCGGGGCTTAATTGTATGAGTGAAAAAGGACCCTGGGCACAGGATGATTCCTGGATAGCTCAGAAGTTAAAGTATTGGCGTACTAAGCCAAAGGTCCCAAGTTTTATTCCCAAATCCAGGTGTCATTTTTCAATTTTCAGAATATGATATCTAGATGGAGAATTCCTCACTAAAAAGCATAAATAATAGCTTTGGCTAATTGATTCTTAAAAATTAATGTTAAACAAAACGGTATTTTTTTTAAAAATATCTTGGCTAGTGATTTTTTTATTATATTTAAAAATTAAAAAAGTATATGTATAATTATACAATCGGATTGGCAAGCATGTTAGCTAGTTTATGTAAAAATTTGAGTGCAAGAAGTTTGAAGACTAATAAGTTATTAAAATCCTGTATTTTTCATCAAAACAGCTTGGCACTTTTAGCACATTTTTTTGTCATTTCTCTTGGCACTCAGAGGGTTAAACTAGTTTTGTATTTTGTATTTGTATCAAATGTTGATATCAGCAATACTTGCATTACTTATACCAGTAGAGCTATGGGCAGCGCTGCCCGCAGTGGCAGTCATTATATGCACATACTTGCAGGGCAACAGTTGACCCCGCAACAACTCTCTCACCTCACCAAGGGCACCAGGACATGCACGAAGTTCGTCAAATAAAATCCTACGCTGGTTGGTAGTCATGGTGGCCACAAGTGCATAGTGTAATGCAGCCTGCTTCAGGGCCACAAGAGGTGCCACTATATGGCCCACACACTGACGGTATAGGCTCCCAGCAGAGTCAGGGTCCAGCAGGAGAGTAGTGATTCGCCGAGCCAGTGACCAGCCTCCAGGCACTAGGAACTGGTCCAAAGCTTGTATTAGCTCTAAAGACAGGAGCAAGTCCATCTCAGGCAGGGATGATATCGGCTGGCTAGCGGCCAAATGCAGCAATAGCTTAAGGCAAGGTGTGGATATGTCTGCAAAATAATGAGTTGCTACTAAGGATGGAGCCCTCCAGTACCTCAAATCTTAAGGATTTTAGAAATTCAAGCAAATGACAGATTCAATATTTATTTTATGAATTAAAAATTTTGAAATGAAATTTGTTTTAGAGCTTTACTACTGTTTATTGGTGGTTCATCCCTAACATAAATATAGGACAAACTTAACAATCAAACCATTTAATTTAACACTTAAATGAATGTAAAAATGTTACAATGAATGCATTATAATTTGTAACAGAAATGTTAAGAATTAGTTACTATTTCTATTTTATAATTTTGTTTAGGTTCATCATTATTTCTAAGATTCAGATTAGAATTTGAGATCCAGTGCTAAAATTACAATTCAGATATGTATAATAGTGGATTCGGCTCATCTGAGATCTTAAAAGTAATGCTATGGAAAACCTTGCAATGAGAGTTTATGTTTCATTCTGATATCTTAGTCATATACATTGTAGACCACTTGACATTCCCAGCCAGGATTTCATCTGAAACAAAGGACCAACATCCTTGGTCATGGAAGTGATAGCAGGTTGCACTTCTGTACCTGATAGTGTAACCATAGTTTGGGTTGACTCCTTGAATCCTCCCTTGAACATGGCCTCAAAAACAGGTGAGAAGTTGATTAGCATGCTCCTCTTAGCTGGGACTTCTCCACCGTCGTCCAGCTTCAGCAACACTATGTCCTCGTCTTCACCGCTCACAAGCAGCTATATACATACATACATAATGATGGAAGGACAGAGGAAGATGGAGACATTTTACTAAACACACACACAATATGAAAAATCAAAATCAAGGATAAATGATTCAAATTTTCGAATCCTTAATGGATATTTGAATATTTTTTTTTTAAATAATTAGATTTGTGATTCAAAGATGATAAGATTTGTGATGCAGATTCTGACTTGAAAAAAAGTGTACTCAGCCCTTCAGAAACAACACAAGTAGAAACAAGACATTCTCAATAGTATTGGATAAGTCTCAAGGCTTTGAGCTAAGTTTAGTCAAACTTAGTTAAATTTACTTTAATTTCTATCTTTCTCATCCCTACACAACTACTTTGTTAGTGTATAAAACGAAGCTATAGCCTATATTTGAATAATGTTTAATAAGACAGTGTAGAAACACTGTACAATGGTGTAAAGTAAGTGATAGTGAAGGAAGACAACCTGAAAGTATAGATAGGAACAAACACACTTTTCTCTACATTTCTTCTTAAACCTTTAACACTTCCAACTTCTTTACTTACACATTGTTTTAAATTTTCGGAGTTATTCCTTTCTCATATAAAGTGAACACACATAAAACACAAGGAAAGATAAATAAGTCTACATGTTTTAAATATTTTAGACTACTCAAAAACATGTTTACCACAATTTTTCAATTTTTAATTATTTAAATTTTTTTTATAAATAGAGTAGTGTTTTTCATTATATTTTCCTTCTTTTTTCCCCCCCACTCCTTTTTGTTGTTGATAAAACCAATAATTTTAGGTTTGTTTGGGATGCCGAACTTCGAGAAATTAGATATACCTGAAACTTGGATGGGAAAAATTATTTCTCAATTTTTCAGAAAAAATATATTAAAAATTTACAATTAAAGAACGTCTAATAATGTCACATTTGTCTTTAATGTTCAACAACAATACTAATTCATTAAAGTTAGATTAACCCAACTTTCATTAGGTAGATGGGTACCCTAAACTTAAGTTGCTTTTATTTTACAACTACCTATTATTGATTCACCCTAAGCTGAGACCTGATGTTAACAAAGCCACGTGGAAGTCTATGCTCTGATTTGCTAATGAACTGACTTCAATGGTATCCTTTCACTAAATAGTCCCTTCTTTGTTTTGTATTAAAATTGTTTTAAACTAACATTAGAAAATAGTTTATTATAACTAAATTATCCCTTCATTTGATTTAGAAATGATATAATCCTTATCACATGTTAAAGTTAACATCAATTCAGCAATGGCCAGTCGACAGTTCATCTCAGCAGTTTTAAGTGCTGGTTGTGACTGTTGAATGCTTCCCGTCTCTTTAAGGTGTTTGCCGAGTGTGGGCCAAATTTCGTTAAACACAAGACAGGAAATTTAAAAGTATTAAAAAATAAAAATATTTATAGTGACCTACTTTGCTATGATACTGAATATACATGGTCACGCCAATTTAAAATATTGTACTTGTGTTCCTCCAATCATGTATGTCCTTTGCTAAGTGATATGGGAATGTTTGTTTAATTCTGGTTTCAGGTTAGGATGAACCAATAATAGTACAATCACTTTAAGAATAGTATTCAAGATTATATGCTGCTTATTTTAAAGGTATTGATTCTTGTCAAATGTCACTGTGATCTTAATCATCCTTCAATTAAGAGAAAATAATTGTAATATTCCTGTTTTTTTACCCCCTTAAATTACTCTAAGCTAACATATTTTTATTTTCATGTTAAATTAATTTCATTTATTGTAGAGCTAGTAGTTCATAAAGTCAGTATTGCTATGTTTTATTCTTGTAGTCAGCTAGTCAGGAAGATATCCCTGGATTGACCTCAAGACCTCATGTGTCTTTATCAACAACTTTTCAGGACACCAATATCTAGTTCACAGTCAACACAAGTGAGCATCAGCAACACTATGTATAATCGATGGTCATATTTATTCCTGATTAGATATGAGCCAAAAAACAACACATTTTTAGTGCAAATTATGACAAAAGTGGCTTTTAAATATCTGATTATGCACAAAATACACCTTCACACATTTGCATCAAGACACACCTATTACATTATTTTTATTATTTGCTTTAGTGTTATGCCAGTGTAGGTAATGGATATACTGATATTTTTGGATCCTAGAAGCACCCTTGTGAGAGGTTTAACAAATAAAACGTAAGAGGTAACTAGGTACACTGGCTCAGTTGATAAAGTTTTTTGGTAGTCTTATGGAGACTGTGGCTCACTTTTAATTATTCCAGAATAGTTTAACTTTAAATATGTCCATGTTTTAATGTTTAAATAGTTGACTATTATAAAATTTGTTTCTATTATACTTCTCTGAGCTATTTCTAGCCTCTTTCATTTTTCACTATGTTCTGTAAATATTAAAATGAAATAATTTAGCATTAGGTCTACTCATTGTTAAACACCTTATTTGAATACATACAATTTGATTTCTTTCTGATCAAATTGCCATGAGTTTGTATCAAAATTATAAATCTGAAAAATATATATAAATCTTAATTGGAAAATAACTACCCCCTCCATTTTCCTTCTTGTTCCTGTGAGAAAGTGTTATTTCCAGCCTGAAAATTGCCTCAAGTCAAAATGTCATTCCTGCACATACCTAAATTGTTCTGAAATATAAAAACTTTTTTTTTGTTTAGCACCAGCAACATGTCTTACGACCCATTTGGGTTATAGGCTTATGTACTAATTGTGATAATGGGTTAGGGATGAGAAAGGTTAAATTTAGAGGAAGTGTACCCGATTTGTGTGAAGAAAAAAAGAGGAAAACCATTTAGGAAAAACCTTCTTAAGTACACCTGACCATGACCAAACTACGATCTCTATTTCTTCGGTAGTCTGGTCTATTGCAAGAGTAGTGCCTTAGACCATGCGGCCATCGAAGCGAGTATAAGAACTTTGAGTTTCAATACATGCTTGACTTAGAAGCCTTAAGAAGCAATATTTGTGCAATGGATTATTTCCACATTTTTTCCTTCTTAATTAGTTGCTCTTTTTTATAGTTTAATTTTTTTTATCAATATCCTTATTTGTATAAAGTACAGTCAAATGATTAACATAAACAATCAGGGAACCAAATACAAAAAATTGTGTCATGATTGACTGCTGATTGGATCCTGTGATTAGCATTTGTCCTAATAAAGCTTTAAACCTTTAAAACTACAAAGCCTGATGCTAACTTTGGATCTAACCCTTCAGGCACTGGTGTCATTTAGAGAGAGAGCAGGGCAGGGCAATTGCCCCCTCCACCTGAGATTAAGAATTTTTTATAAAAATTAGAAATGGGTAGTACTACTATTAAAGAAAAAATATGAGAACTAGATTTTTAATATTAAAATATTCCACTTTTATAAATGCTTTAGAAATAAAAAACCGAGGTTTGTTGGAGCTGATAAATGTGCCGTTATAAATGCACATGGAAATTTAGGAAATCGCTTGAACCATGTTATCCAACAACGTCCTGTCCCGTTAGTAGTGTGAAAGTGCTTGGAATGACGACGTCACCCAGCAACCAATGAGAATGTCATCTAATTTTCCTGCCAACCGCTCACAAGTTATGATGCCCTTCTTCTAGACATATAACAGGCGATCAACACAGTTAGTGGACATTCAATTGTCTCAGTGCTCAGTCAGCTCATGCTTGTAAGTAATAGTGCTTTCAGTCCCGTCGAAACATCTTATCATTACAATCATCAGTGTTTAATTGTATAATAATTTTCAGTTTAATCTTTACTTAATTTTGGAACCCTCATTCAAAATAAAGAGGACTCCTGAAAGTAGTCAATTTTCTGGCTCAGAGAGGTTTAGGATTAAGAAGCCACGACGAGTTGGAGGACTCTGTGAATAAAGGGAATTTTCTGGAAATGCTGGAAACACTCTGTGAAGATAATCCCAGACTCAAAGAAAGACTGAGTCATCGATACGGCCATTACAGCTCTTCAGAATACAAGAATGATTTGCTTTCCATGTTTTATTCTTGAAATGTAAGGACTATCATTGTAAAAGTAAAAAGGTCTGGCTTCTACTCAGTAATGGCTGATGAAGCTAAATACTTTTCCAAGGCAGAACAGTTGGTCATTCTGATTAGATGTTAACTGCGATGGTTGGAAAGGGAAAGAGAGAGCAATAGATTTACATAATATAAAAGATTGCAGTTTAAAGAACATTACAAATTGACTTTTTTCCCTTCTTTCAAAACATGGACAAGACATTAACTACTGTGACGGACAGTGTTCTGATGGTAATGGGCAAGTGGTGTCCAAGCTAAGGTGAAAACCTCGTGCTTCATACTTTGACTGCCATGCTCACCGTCTCAATCTAGTGTTAGTACATTTGCTGGGTGTTGTTGAGGATGCTAAAGACTTTTTTTCTATCCTTCAAACTATCTACCCCTTCATATGAAACAGGTCTCCATGACATGAGTTATTTTAGGAAGCTCAAAGAAAATTGAAGCAACTCATTTTGAGCTTGGATTAGTTAGTGCCTACACAGTGGTATTATTGGTTTAGTGCAGTGATTATGATTTTTTTTTTAATGTCAAGCTATTTTAATTGTGCTCGATGAGGGTATGAGAAAGAGAGTTGAAAGTGTCGGTATCCAAGCTCAAATGGAGCAACAATGCTTCGTCTCTATTCTCTGTGCAATGGATCTCCCATTAGGCATAACATACTCCCTCTTCCAGTAGCTTCACTCCCAGGATTTAGATTTGATGGCAGTGGGGTGTCTGATCAAAAGCATCAGGATAAGAAGCGACAAGAAATATAAAGTATTAGTGGAAAAGGTTAAGTCATTAGGCAACATAGAATGAGCTGTGAGAAAAAACAACAAAGGACCCTAACATTACATCTAAGAGACAGTATGGTCCTCACTTGGGAGATAGAAACTGAAAGAAACACCAGGTATATCTATTTTAATATAGTGGATACAATAATTACAGATGAGTTTGACCGCCGATTCTTGGAGAGTTAGGATATTATGGAAGAAACACGTTCATTTCAAAAAGTTGCTTTCCTGGTTGGTGAAGTGTTGAAACCACTAATAAATAAATATTATATTTGGAAGAAAGTATAGGAAAGGTGGATAGATATATATAAAAGGGGGACAAACACAATATGGCTTTCACAATAAAAGACGAACAAAGTTCACACTTTACATTGCTACCATTGGAAAAAGAGGTTGCCTCTTAAAGAAAATTGATTGCCACCACCCAATCCCCCGAGCCAGATTTCAATCTATCGGAACTCATCAGGAAGGAGTGTGAAACGTGCAACACAACTTCCTAAAGGAAGAAACAAAAAAAGCTCTAAAGGGAGAAAATGGAAAATGGTAAAGAAAGATAGGACACATAGATAGGAACATGTAAAAGGTATAACTTAAAGGACAAACACAGGAATTGTCCTTTATGTTATACCTTTTACATGTTCCTATCTACTTGCAGATTCTGTAAAAGCTTCCAGTGACATATTCAGAAATAATTTCTGAATTAATTTTGTTCTCTCACATTAACGATCACCACTACCTCTAATGGACCATTTATTTTTGTTCTAAATGGGTTGAAGAACTAGCTCCGGTCAACAGCTTGTGATGATCGACTCGCCTCTTTAATGATTTTAGCTGTGGATCCAGGAAAAGGTTAAGAAAATCTCTCTTGATGAGTTAGTTTATGACGTTTCTAAATTGAAACCATGACGTTGCCCTTTGCTACATTAGTGGTTTTTACCTACTGCAAATAAAAACAAATTTTATAATAAATGAAATTAAAATGTCTTTATGTTTATATTCATTGTGATTGTTTTCATGTGTTTGCATCTACATCATATTAATAGTGAGTAGTGCATGTAATTACATACATATGTAAGATAAGAAGTTAAAACAATGCTTTAAAACTGGAAATATATGGAAAATAGTGCATTCATACTTTTAGAGAAATATGGAGGGGGTACACCAAGTGGTATACCCTATAAGTGCTTCCTTAAAAAAAAATCTTGCCCCCCCCCCAACCCCCAAGCAAAATCTGAAGTGACACCCCTACCTTCAGGGGTGGGGAACTAGTGTTTCAGCCAGGACAGATCAAATTAGAAGAGAGTCCCTGAGGTGGAGGACCTTCACACTTAGTTACCTGGAGGAAAAGGGTTGATCAAAGCAGAGATGATACAACTGTGAAGTAAAGTCAGAACCAACCTCTATATTGCCAATAGCAGGGTTGTCATCTTTGTACCCTAGTTTAGTCCAAAACTTGTTTTGCTTGGGGTTGGCCACTCCAAGGGACGTAGCAAGCCTCGACACACACTCTGCTACTTGCCCTGTGACTAGGTCCCCTTGAACAGGGGGGTTCCTTAATGCTGATGACACCACTGCCAGACCATCACACCCAAGCAGCAGTTTGCGTAGTAGCCATCGCCGTCTAAAACATATGAATAGTATTAATAATATAAAGATAAACTACAGTCAAACTTTATTATAACAGCCTTGGCTATTTCGTCAAATAGGGTATAGCGTCATTTTTTCAGCAGTCCAGTCAAAATGTCATCAATTAACGTTATAAAAACCTTTGTATTGGAGTCACTACCACTCGGTTGTCGCGTCAAAAACTTCTTAGATATTTTACTCTAAATTGTATTTAAATAGACGTGTATGTAAAAAAAAAGGCCAATTCCTACAAAGGTCTATTTTCTAGCATGCTGGGAGTGTTCTGATCTTACAGTGAACCGGGATAATAATATATTGAATGGTCAAACAAAGTCAGGGAGAGGGTTGTGGGAATTGTGGTCACGTCAAGGTCAAAATGAAGAGAAGACTAACGCTCTTTCATTAGAACTGAGCTGGCTGTAACTGTTTCATGTGTGCATCCAAGCTCAAAGCCAATGTGTTTTCTTTCGTATTTTATAAGTTCAGCGTTAGTTTTGGTAGTTATTATATGTAGGCCTACATTTTTTATAATCATGGCAAGGTGTAGTACAAAAAGAAAAGTTCTGTTTATTCAAGAGAACGTACATGTAATTAAAGCATGTTAAAGTGGACGGAAAAAGACTGATGTATGCTGTGAATTTGAATCAGTGAACTCTACTGTATGCACAATTTAAAAAAATAAGGATAACATTTTAAAGGCACTTGAAGAAGACAAAGAAGAAATAAAAAAATGTTAGGAAATGCGAACATACTGTTGTGGATGCAGCACTTTTTAAGTGGTTCAAACAGTGTCGAAGTTTAGATATTCCTCTGAATTGACCAATTTTGAAAGAAAAGGTTACAAAATTTAGAAAACTGTTTGGTATTGAATTTACGTGCTCCAACAAATGGCTGAATCATTTTAAAGCCAAAAATTTGATTTCCTTTACTAAACTTTGTGGTGAGGTAAAAAGTGTGGATCTTAACGTTACCGGCGATTGGGTACGTATCACTTGGCCAGACCTTAGACGATCATATAAAGATGAAGACATCTTTAATGGAGATGAAACGGGATTAACACCAGATAAGACTCTGAAATTTAAAGACAAAAACAGTGTTGGTGGGAATTTTTTCAAACAAAGAGTTATAGCTTTTATTTGTGCAAACATGACATAAACCGAAAAAAGGAAACTTTTAAATATCGGGAAAAGTCTGCATCCTAGATGTTTCAAACACATTAAAAAAACTTCCTGTAAGCTAAACTGCTAATCAAAAAGTGTGGATAACATCTAGTGTTTATGAATATGAACTAAAAAAGTATGACAAAGAAAGAGCTGTCGTTGAAAAACATATAAGTTCTACTAATAGTTGACAAATATGCAGCTCATCCAAGGTTAAATTTGCCCAACATTAATCTAGTTTTTTTTCACTGTCAAACAGTAAGAGCGTCCTGCAACCTATGGACCAAGGTATCATTAGAAGCTTTAAGTGTCAATACCGCAAACAACTTCTAAACACAATTATTTTTTGTGTGGATATGGCTAAACCTGTAACAATTTCTGTGTTAGATGTGATAAAATACCTGGACGATACTTGGAAGATTGTAACACAACAGATGATAACCAAGTGCTTTAGTAAAGCACAGCTTACACACATTGATTTAACCAATGATGATCTTGATGAAACCTTCCACTCTTGGAGTGGATTAAGCAATTCAATGTGAAAGAATGTGGAAATGAGCTTGATTCCTATGTTTCAGTGGATGGATGAATGAGTGATTCAGAAATTACCACAGAAGTAAAAAAATGCAGAGGCATAAGATAGTGCTGAAGAAGAGACTGGACAAGTGGAAGATGATAATGTTTGTCCAACATTACATAAAGCAATGAGAGCAGGTGAAAGTCTTTCAAGATTTTACCGCTTCAGAGAGATGTCTGCCAATGTGTTGAATTCAGTGCAGCAGCTACCGTATTTCACCATATAATCGTCACATTTTTTATGCCTAATTATTGGGGGGAGGAAGTACGGTGTGACTATTATGTGAAGCTTTTTTAAAAATGTTTAAAAAAAAATTAGT
>CABFVX010006516.1:19213-39255 GCA_902151425.1 Timema shepardi
CCCTTCATTCCTGAGTGCACTGGAACAGTGTGGCGAGTCTAATAATAAGCTCTGGGTCAAAACAACTGCTAATTTTTTCACGCGCCTAGCAAAGCTGTGTGGTTTGTAGAGGGGAATGGGCAGGCAAGTGAAATCAGCAGTCACATTCAAATCTTCCCACACGAGCTAAGCTAGTTAATGTCTGCTTGTGATACATTACTGGGAAAAAGTGTGTGACAGCTCGGTGATGGCACGCAATAATTGTGCTTCGAAATATGAAAAATCCATTCAATGCTATTATTAGCTCACACTCAAAATATAAGCCTAATAAGAATCAAACGTTTCTTAAATTATGATTGATTCCGTATTAAAATGTTTTGTCATAGTTAATACGCCAAGTCATAAGTCACGTGGCACTGCTCAACCATAATGTTCAAACATTCCAAAATCGCATCAATTTGAGATTTTAATTTTGAGACTTTAAGAATAGGTAGGGCCTACCTATGGAAAAAAAAACCTGCTACACTGATCCCATTAAACATTTTTTCACAGCAAACATAGCTCTTGGGAAACTGTAGGGGGGTAACAATTTTCCTTTGTCCTAACTCAAAACCTTTTGCACATTTCATAGTGATTTAGGCCTAATGGAAGTAACTTATATTACATAATAACACATCTCTGCAGTAGCACACTTAAATTGTAAGACACCATCTATCTTTTTTTTTGTTTCACATTTAATCAAACATTGGTATTGTTGACTAATGACTTTGTGAAATTCCTTAGGTTTCAGTGATTCACTAAATGTGCTAGGTCTAGAGAGTGGGCCTAGTAATGAATCAACTAGTTTGGAAGAGCTTCCAGCCCAAGAGGAGTTAACAAACCAAGGTCAGTCATTTTCTTAAAAATAATTATAGATTGATACATTATAGGCTAAACAAAAATTACCTGTGTGGGCCCAGTTAGGGGCGGATCCAGAATTATTTCCTGGGGTGCTGGGGGCGAAGGGGGACAAAAAAAAATAGGCTACCTATTTTATTTCAGATTATTTTTTTTGTAGGTTCTTCCATTCGAATGTATTTTTTATATATCCTGACATGGTTTGATTGATTGGTACAGCTTAGCAATTTATGACTATTCATGGTTTTAAGGGGAATAATATTATGTCCTGCCCATCCTAAAACTGTCTATTCTTGGTTAAAACTTTTTTTGTGTATTTATTTAACTCAATTTACCTATTAATTGTTAATACTGAGTGGAAATTCCACTGTTTTATCTTTAATTATGTTCATTTATTTAACAGATACATCTCAGAAAACAATCCCAACTGACAAACACCTAATACACCTATTGGAATTGCACAGTTTTTTACTCCAAAAAAAGCAAAAAGATGTTTAGAATTCCAGAGTTTTCACAGAATATCATTGACAAGAACACCACCAGGTATAAATACAAGCCATAATATTACAAAAGATAATAACCGAGTCTTATAACCATATAACAATATATAACTAGGCCTATATACATTTCAGATAGGTAACTTGAAAGCAACTTTTGTGCTTTAGGAGTCTTCCGGCATTATAGTTTTTGGCAACATGCAATATTAATGTTTAAACATTAATAATGAGAACATTAGTTACTATTACACTCACAATTGTACTAATAAGGAATACAGGAATACATTGTGGGTACTTACTGATTTAAGGTGAAAAATAAATAAATAAATAGGTCACTTTGAAATATTCTACTGAGATTAACATACATTTTCCATGTAAGACTTAGGCCTAACTTGTAGTTCCAGAACTTTGTATTCTATTGTTACAGGACAAATTCCAGGAATTGAGAAGGATTTCACAACTTCAACTAGAGATTGTAACAATACTTCTACCATGCCTGGTGTGCTGTGCTCATTGGAAAATAGTCCCCAACTTAAGCAAGGTAGAGTTTATTTTGTAATTACTATTTAAAGGTATTATAAGTGCAAAACTATTTATGTAAATTCCTTAAATAACTGTTCCTTTGATCTCTTTTTATAAATATTTTCTCTCCTTTAGTAGTGTGTTGTGGAGTGTTTCTAGAGGAAGCAGAGTTTGTTAAAACTGCTCAATAGTTTTTATATTGGCATTAATTCTCCTAATTTTAGTTACTGTTTATATATTAGTAGGTCTATATTTAATGTGTTGCAACAATGTATATTTCTTTCAACAGCTGTGACAGTCTCATCTCATCATCTTGGTCCTGCAGCGGAAGACACGGCTGACTTGCTTTTTTTCATGGACCGCCTCTTCGATAGTATCAATGGAAGTAGTGCTGTGCCAATCAAGGGAAAGAACTTGAAATGTGCTGTCACAAGAAACTCTGATCTCGAAGAATTTTGGGAAACCTCTTTCAAGGTTCTTTCCTCAATAAAGTACAAGTGTTCACAAACAAACCTCCTACATTAAAACATTGGATTTCCACCCTCCATGGATTTAGGTTTCTCTCAAGGTAATTGTTTGAATCAGGGTTTAAATTTGTAAGCCTAAGAAACTTTAATCCAAAACTCACTAGAAAACCTTTTTGGATGCATACGAAGCCATGGTGCACGTAATGTTAATCCTAACAGCACAGCATTTATTTCATCATTTAAGTCCCTTATTGTAACAAATTTTATATCATCACACTCTCCTGGTTTTAATTGCCAAAAAGATGACACAGAAGGGGCATTAGACTACCTAACAAGTTTTATTCTAGATGATGTGACTGCAGATTTCCAACTTAGTGCTATTTCATACACTTGTGTCACAACCCCACGCAAAGAGGTTGTTGCTCCACAAAGTAGAACTGCCATAGCTTCACATACATATGTAACAGGTTTTATTTCAAAGAGAATATTTGCACTAACAAAGAACTGTGAAATGTGCAGGCTGGAACTCATGTCTGAAATAGAGCGACCACAGCACGACTTTATAGTGGCTAGACGATATTCACCAAAAGCATTATGTCTTCTTAACACAGCTTTGGTTTAATTTGTGGAGACATTATAATGAAAATACAGAACCATCTACCACAAAACTGCCACAGATTAAATATATCTAAGATCCTGTCAACACTCATCGTGGAGGAAGTGGACTTTTCTACTTTGACTTGTTTAGTACATGATGTTAAAACCCTAACTATTAAACTTGTTGTAAGAATGATGATCCACGCATGGGTCAAAAACGTTAACAGAATTTTGACTGGAAAGCAATTCTTGTCCACTGGTTCAACAGACACTATTAAAATTCAAGCGCAGAAACTCGTTAAGAAATATTCAAAAGTATGCTCTAGGAAATAACTTAAATGATTTCTCCTTCAAACTGCACCAATATGATTTTTGTGGTTTCCTTAGTTTTGATTAATAGTTTTGATTAATACATTGAAAAATAAGTACTATAACTTGGGGTGTATGAGTGTCCTTTGGAAATAATTATCTGCTTCGACTTCCCTTTGAAAAAAATTCCAGCTTCAACAATTACAAGCTTTTTAAATAAATTATTAATGAAATATCAAAGAAAGTTACATGTGATTTGAAAATGCCGCCACAATGTTTGCTAGTTCAGGAACTAATCACTTCGGCGCTACTTGTCATGTTATGGTTAAAATTTACACTACAGAGAGCGTCTTCTATAGTATTGCGTTTTCTATGTTTGACTGTATTCACATTTCAACTTTGGTTTAAAAATATTTTAAAAATTCAATTGTGATTTGTTAGGAATTAAAAAAGTGAACTTGGCATGTCCCTGAGTGAAACTCTACTCAAACTGTTCATTATTGTCAATAGTGCTCACATGAAAGGAAATCTCCAGGTGATAAAGAGTGTGAGAGACTACTTTTTTTTAACTTGACGCCTGATCAGCAAATAAGATACTATTTTGTGTAATATTGGGAACAGGAAATTTCAAATTCTTAATTTCTAGATAGTTTTGTGAATTTAAATTTTCATTTATCTTCTATGGTGTTTTATATGTTAAATTTTAAATCTCATTCAACATTCATATTGAAGTATCAAAGCTGGATTTATTATATTCCATTAAACTATGGCAAGATTGTGTCTATATTTTATTTGAAATTTTCAAGACCTAATATTTAGTAAATAAATTAAATATTTAACCTGGTTTAAGGCTGAAATGTACTAAAATTTAATACCAACATTAGAGATCTATGTATAACCTAAGAAGAAGCCACTTTGCACAAAGCATTTTTTTTTTGTGTCATACATTTATTTTTATTTCATACTTTTATATTTAAATAAATGAGGAGAAACAGGATAAGGGATTAAGTCCACTGAGAAAGAGTGTGAGCAAAGGGAGTACATGAGATAGTAGAGGAAGCCAGACTGAGATGGTAATGGGCATGCGATGAGAATGGAAAAATACTGCAGGGGAAGCCAAGAAAGAGATGAGCGGAGCAGATAACAGAAAGTGTGCAAGTGAAAGGAGGATAATGAAAGCAATTTAAAGATGAAGAAGAGTTGATGATGATGATATACAAAAAAATTATAGCTTTGCCTATGAGTACTAATATTTTGAGCTTCGAGTCAAGCTTTAAATAAATACCCAAGCTCGAAAGATTTATGGGCTTGAGATTTTGAACTCCTAGAAAAGGGTTCTTTCTTTGCCTTGTCTTATGTCTAGAGATGAATGACTCATTGCTTACTTTTAGCTCTGCTTGTTTGGAGGTGTAGTGTGAAATGAGGAGTGCAAAACAGGGTACCTATGGTACAGATTTCCATAGGAATGTCAAGGTCAGCAACTGAGTAAACTAGTGTTGAGTGAAGGAGAGTATGAGGTTTGGAAAAAGGAGATATAGAAAGGCATCTCTTTGTTTGGCTGTTAGAACATAATTATCTTAGCGCAAGACTGTATTGAGTATACCTTAATTCAAATGACTTGCATGTGAATCCTAAAAATCATTAATTATTATCTTTTCTATCTGGTAGGAGATTGGAACCAAGTGAATAGCTACACTCAAGATGAACAGGTATTTAATGGGGTTGTTTACACAAAAAAAATTGCTAAATCTACACATCCACACCAATATACACAAATTATTTTTTGAACTGTCTTTAATGATATTGAAATGAATATTAATTTTTCAGTTTATAACACAGTATATTTAAAATTTAATCCTATGTTTATCAATTACTAAGGCTTGATTATTATTATTATTATTATTATTATTATTATTATTATATATGGAAGAAGGTATAGGAAAAGTGGATAGAAACATATAAAAGGGGGACAAACACAATATGGCCTTTACAATGAAAAGAAGAACACAGTTCACACTTTACACTGCTGCCAATGGACAAAGAGGTAATGGATCTCTCTTAAAGAAAATTGATCGTCACCGCCCAATCCACCGACCCAGGTTTCATTCTATCGTTTTACATGTTCCTATCTATGTATTCTATCATTCTTTACCAGTTTCCTTTTTCTCCCTTTTGTTTTTTGGTTTTCTCTTTTAGGAAGTTGCGTTGAGCGTTTCACACTCCTCCCTGATAAGTTCCGATCGAATGAAACCTGGGTCGGGGGATTGGGCGGTGACCATCCATTTTCTTTAAGAGGCAACCATTACCTCTTTGTCCATTGGCAGCAGTGTAAAGTGTGAACTGTGTTGTTATTTTCATTGTAAAGGCCATATTGTGTTTGTCCCCCTTTTATATGTTTTTATCCACTTTTCCTATACCTTCTTTCAAATATAGTACAATTACCTCATAAAGAAAAAAGAGATTTTCCTTATTAAGGCTTGATTATTATAATCATTTAAAAATCTTTGTTTAAAATTTTAAAACAATACCTTTCTCTAAAATAGGTGAATTGTATTTAATTAAAAAACAATTTTTAATAACTTTAATATTAAAGATGGGCCACTCAAATCTTCGAATCCACCAAATCCTGACAAGTTTTCAAGATTCGAGGATTTGGTGTTTTACAGACTTTGATGGTCAACTCTCTCACCTCATAAGCAAAGCATAATATTTTGAATTAAAAAATTACTTCGTTAGGCCTACTTCAAAAGCACAACTTAATCCGTAGTAATTATTTTGTCGGACAAAAGAAATATGAATAATTTTTTTTTATATAATAATTGTAAGGTGTGGAAAATCTAACGTGCCTAATACTGTACCCTCCCACCTCTACGGGAAACTTGGACTCGACTATTATAGCGCATACTAACTTCTGAAACTTTCACTTCATGAATAATCTTTTACATATTTTAATAAGCACATTAAAGCTCTTCAAAAACTGAAAATCAAAACTAGAATACAAATAAACTTGAAATAAATAAAACAAATTACAGCTTTTGTTTAACATTACACATGATACAAAGTCAGCCACCATGACATATATGTTTACTCGTTAGCAGCCAGAGTGATGATTAAATATATATAACTGTTAATTTTTACTACCCCACTGGTTTTAATTATCTACAACTGTGTAAAGAGCCCCAATTTATTTCATACTATCCTTAAGTTAGATATTTTGTTGGGTTTCATGAAAAATACATAATAGACACCAATAAAACTGTTTATTTATGCCTATCAGCCTATGTATTGTATGTCGACTGTTTGTTTAAAATCGATTCAGGTAATCTGTTCACTTAGTAAGCGCAATAGAGATTTAAGAATCAATTAATGACTTGCTAATTCATAATTTGTTTTTAAATTGATTTTAATTAAAAGGTTTTTTTTTAAATATGTTATTGAAGTATGTGTAAAAATATTCAAACATATATTCAAACATAGTCGTTCCTAATAAAATGGGAATTGACATATTGCAAGACTCAAAAGTATGTTTGTGTTTTAAATAGAATGTATTCTCAGAAATCGATATATCACAAGAATCGAATATATTTCTTGTTTTCTACACGAAGATAGATAATAGATATAAAAGAAAATAATAATAATACATTATATTGTGGATTGTATTTTCCTTTTCATTGTAAAAGCCATATTATGTTCGTTCTTTTTATATGTTTCAATCCACCTTTCCTATACCTTCATCCAAATATAATACAATTACCTCATAAAGTGAAAAGAGGATTTCCTTATAGAGTCATACAATGCATGTTGTTTTAGTCTTTTTTTTTAATCAGTTTGTATTTTTGTGTTTGCTCTTTTATTAAAATAAATTATAATCCTTCAATGTTGATTAAAGTTGATCGAAAGGTAACTAGGCCTAATTTGTTTGTTTATTTCACATGTTTTTTTTAGAAACTTAACTCATTTTATCAATACTTTTAAAAATAAATAAAATGTGGTTTCAATCAATCTTTATTTAATATATATTTGTTACTTCACTTACTTAAGTTTTAGAAATATATATTTACTAAACTCAAGCTCGAATTGACTTGACATTCTGGAGCATTCATGGAAAACTTGCTAGAGATTGAAACTCAACCTAAAAAAGTGAAGCTCACAGACCTCTACCAAATATGTAGTTTCTTTGAGTGAGTATATCAATTAAACTACATTGGTTATGATTGAAGAAGTAAAAAATATGTGACAATAATACTTATATGATAAAAAAAATTAAAGTGGTACATGTATATAAAAATTTGAAAGTCTGGTCTAGATGAAAATTAAAGTTTCTTAAAATTATCTCAACTATAATAATTGTGTCCAAAGCAAAGAAAGAACATGTCTCTTAGATGGAAGACTCACTTGACAATGAAAGGCACAGAGACTGCCACCACCTGCTGATTGGCCTGCCCTCCTCGGAGGAGGGTGTGGGCCAACTGCCCTTCTCCAAAGCCAGACTCAGCTTGTAGCTCCAGATTCTTTAGCAGGATCCGGGCCATTGTACAACTCTTCTGACACTTGTCTCCCTCGTGTTGGCAGGGTTGGTTGAGTCGACTGCTCACCGCCAACACAAACTGCTGGGTCACCAGCGGCATGAAGTACTTGAAATTCCTGCAGCACAACACACACATATAACTAGGTGGGAGCGGAGCCCACTTTTTACATTAAAAGTAAAGCTGAATCAAATATCAATATCAAAGCCATATATAAAAGTTCAAATATTTTTTTTTTAAAGTGTGTTTTATGTAGAGGGAAAAAAGTATTGTGCATATTTTATAATTTTAGACAAAAGCAAATTAGTTGATGAATTTCTAGTACCTGACAATTCTGACGAGAATGTTGGGATGGGGGTTGACCACCATGTTACTGTAGTAATCTAGCAATGTGGTTAGTGTGGAGTGGGATATTAGGTCCTCCACAGGTCCCTCAAGGTAGGTCACTCTGGTCAGCAACATCACAAGTATACCCAGCTTTACGTCCTCTTCCATTTTTACATCTTGTGATGAGGAAGACTTGGTCTATACAAAACAGAGACAAACACAACACTCACATGACTCATAAGAACTATTTTATAGGAGTATGTTAAGCTTCGACATAAATATCAACTTCACCAATAAAAATGTTGGAGTTAAAATACTGGATCAATGATCAGTTATATCAATTTTGAGCTTTTATGCACATTAAAAATTAATATTCAAGTGAGAAAATTTGATGTAATTGAATTTAATGGCATGATAGTAGCTTGAAATTATGAGTTTTTACTATTCAATCAAGATAGGAATTGTTTAAAGTAGGGGTGTGCGAAGTACACTTTTTCAATACAAAGTGAATACAAATCAAATATTTGAAATATGATCAAAATAATGTTATATTGTGCTTATTTTTATTATGTTATGCAATAAAATCATTTCATTTTCATTTTAATCTGTAAATCAAGTTATTATCACAGCATTCAATTGAATGACTTCAGATTTTTTCACATAAATATTAATTTGTAATGCACTTAAAAGCTCTGAATGGCCATAAATGAACATAAATTCAGTATTTTAAATTCAATATTTTAATTGGCGAACCTTAATAACTTTAGAAGTCAGAATTTTTTTCTAAGTGAAGTCGCAGATGATATCATTTTATTAAAGCCAAATCAAAGTTACAAAGCTTCACACACACCTATTTTTTTACATTTTGTTGTTGTTGTTGGGAATCTAGGTATTTATACTCTCTTGATTATACTATATTTGGAAGAAGGTACAAGGTTCACACTTTAGCTTGCTGCCACTGGACAAGAGGTAAAAACTGCCTCTTGAAGAAAATTGATCATTAATTCCCCCCAGTCCAAGTATTACTGTGTTTTATTCTCCTCGTAGCCAGATAGTTGAGAAGGATATCCCCCCAGCCTCGCACAATATTGGCTTTCCACTTGTGTCTGTTGGTTTGTCAGCAACTTTTCGAGGATCCCCCCCCCCTCGCAACTCAAAAATAGTTCACAGTCAACGTAGCTTAGCACCATTATATGACATAACTACACTTCCAGGGTGTCCAGAAAAAATATATTTTAAAATTCCCTGACTTTTCCTGGTTTTTCAGAGCCAAACTTTTCCAGCCTCTATAGTAGTTTCTTTTATTAAGATTGCAATTTATCATAATAATATTTATTGACGCTTACCCATTCTGAAATTATGTCACACTATGAGTAGAGCCCCGTAAAAATGGTGAGACGCAATAAAGCAAAAAATGCCAAACAAAAATGTAATCAAGTATTTTTTCCTTTGATAGTTATTAGATATGATTTACTATGTTTTTGAAAAGCAAAATAAAATTAAATTTTCTTGTTACACAAAATCCTCTTATAACATGAAATAATACTGCTTTTACAAAAAAAAATCTTTAAATAAACACAAAATTAAGAATTTAAGCCAAAATTTTGACCATGTTGTATATTTGTTAGTATTTCATTTTAGTGTAAGCTAACTTTAGGCTACAAAATTGTGAAATCTGCAGACAAACTTTACAAAGAATTTTAAAGCAAATAATATATAAGGTTTTAATAATTAATTTTAATTTTTTATACATTGTTTCAATATGTAAATAATCTTTAAACACCTCAGATAAAATGTAATTTTGAATAGATACGAAAAAACACTGAAAAGTGAGTTTTAAAAAGCTAAATTTAACTAAAAAAAAACAGTTTTTACAGAGCTCTAACTACGAGATGTTAAAAATTATCAGCCTAAAGTGATGGTCTGCTGGATAGTGCAATCTAAATTAGATTTCAGTCAGATAATATGGACACATTAAAAGTTTGCCATACACCAGTACAGTTTAACCCCTTGATGTACTTTGACAAGCAGGGCTCGTCATAACATAGAACCCCATACAGATACTTTGGTGAGCAGAAGTCGCACATTGTGTTCTTGCTTATACTTCATAGATGACAGAAGCTGTATAAATAAAACTTGGCAGTTGTATTCCCTATATATATCAAACAAACATTTTGTTTATTTTTGTGTATTTTTTTCATGAATTGCAGGTGTTATTGACAATGATGGCAGGAGTGTTATAAATAGAACTTGGCAGTTTTATTTCTTATTTTTCTAACTCTTTCCCCCCCACCCCAAGAATAGCAGTGTTACTTCCATATACAGCAGGAGCGGTATGAATAGAACTTGCAGTTTTATGCATTATATTTCAAACAAAACTTTCATGTTGTTGTTTTTTTTAACGAATAGGTGTCACTCAATTATTAGTACATTCAAGCTATGAAATGGCGTCAACTAGTAAACAGAAAGTGTTTCTTGGCCTATACAATGGCTAATTGAGGAAGAAATGACAAAAATGACACAGATACTTTGTGATTCTGACAGTAAAAATGATTTAGTAGATACTATTGATAGTGAGGATGTAGATTTTCTGATGATTATGATAGTGAAAGTGTAGAACTAACTGAAATTGTTGGCAATAATAACATAGTTAGGCCTTCTGAAAGTGATAGTTCTTTTGACAGTAGTGATTTAGACAATCAAACAAATATAAATATGGGTGAAAAGCGAAAGCATATATATAAAACAATCAAAGTTGGGCATGGTCTTGAAGCTTTCCATACAAAGGCAAATTATTGAGAAAAAAAAAACACTTTATGGGGTAAATCAACACTAAGCTTTATAAATACTTGTATGTTATGTATACATTTTATTTTTCTTGAACAAAGTATATACAGCCCAGAAGAGTAATCTTTGTCAATAATAGTTAAAATATACTATAAGAACACACATAGTATGGAACAAGGGGGAGATATATAAACTGAAGATATGGGGGAAATAATATAAGTGGGAGGGGAGTGAAATAAGTAAAATAAAGTAATAAAGGAGAGAAAGGGAGATAAACAAAGGTTGAAGGGAAGTGTTAGGAAAGAGGAGTGATAGTGAAGGCAGAGTGAGCAGAAATGGGATGGAGAAAGAGGTAAAGTGGGAGGAAGGAAGAATGTAAACGAGAGGAGAAAAAATGATAATTTAGCATGACATAAAATGCTGTTTATGGCATTGAAATCAAATATATTACAGAAGTTACATCAGCTAAACTAAATTTGTGCGCTAAAGTATTTTGACGGGAATTTAAATGGTAATCCTGGTGTAAAACATAGTCAGGTTAAATGGTACAGTTAAATTGTTGTGAGACACTTTTTTTTTTAAGTTTCTTCTTCCTGTAACATAATCAGACACGAGGTAGAGGGGTAGAAAGACAACTTGAAAATCGCATGTTGATTTTAAGAATTGAGATCAGCATGCTCAACTGGGACAGCGGTGTTACAATAGAATTGTGGTGTGTATTAACCGGAAGAAATATGCTATTTTTACTATTGTAAATTAAAGTTTTTTTTGTTTAGAATATGTAATAATTCTAGAAATTCGATCAAAATCCGTTACTTTTCCATGACTTTCCTGACCAGGTAAATTCCCTGTTTATCAGGTCATTGGACACCATGATTAGATACAATTGATGGTTGTATTTATTCCTTCTTGCTTCCTTGTCTTCTCGATAAAATAAAGTGATCTCATTGCATGCATCGATACACACCTATTATGTTAATTTTATTATTTGTAATGGAATCCATTACTTTAGTATCATGCCAGTATAGACAGTGGATATACTAATATTTTTGAGGTGTAACAGTGCTCTTTGTGAGAGGTTTAGCTACTAAACAGTAGGGGTGTGCGAATATTCAATTTATAACTCCAATAGTAAGATCGGGTAGTTAAGTCATACATCTCTTTAAAGTCCTGTCCAGACCAGTTATGGCAGGAGTTGCCATGAAACACGTTGGTAGTTAGATAATCCAGTGATACAGAGTTAAAAATGCTCTTGTCCTTTGTTCAATAAGGAGGAAGGGGGGAATACCATTTTTAGCAGAAAGCAAGAGGTTGTGACCTGCTTAAGGGTTGGAAGAAGGGGTAGGGTTTTTTATAAAAGCTGGTGGAGAGACAAACAGTTGGCTGCTACGTGACTCACTTGTGCTCATTCTACAAGTGAAAGTGCTTGAAATGAAACATTTAAGGAAGGATAGAAATAGCTACTCTACCATATTTCCTGTGAAAATGAAGGGGAGAGGGCCTTATTAAAAGGTCAACCATTTGAGTGCTTGTCATTCTTTTGTTAGGACAGGGAGGTGACCCAGACATAATAAAGCTTACAAAGGGTGTCAAGTCTAGCTAACATTTAAGGGGGTCAATCCTAGAGAACATTTAAGGGGTTTCAAACCTAGAAAACATTTAAGGGAGTCAATCCTAGATAACTTTTAAAGTGTTTAAAGCCTAAAGAACATTTAAGAGGGGAGTCAAGTCTAGAGGACTTTAAAGGGGGTCAAGAACTAAATTTATAATTCATTACAGTTGTGTTATTTTAGTAAATTTACTGTTGTGTACTATATGAAAGTGGGAGAGGTATGAGTGAGACTAGTAATAACATTCAGTATGGAACCAGTCCTTGTGATGGATGGAGTGAAGGTGTCGCTTGTGTGGTCAGTTGGTGGCATGGAAGACTGATGTGCAATAGTACCTTCTGGCTCAATGAGGGAAGCAACAGGAAACTATCGCACTCCTAATTTCCCTAATTAAGCCTTTTCAGTGCTGCATAGGCTTTCAGCTGACAGTGGAATTGTTTAGGATCCAACCAAATTTTGGGTTTAATACTAATTATCACACAAACAAATGTAGACCTTGCATTTTAGAAAATGAGAACTTTATTAATCACCTCATTATTTTACCCTTTATAATAATAATAATAATAATAATAATAATAATAATAATAATAATAATAATAATAATAATAATAATAATGTTTTAATTCAAAGAAATATAATATCTACACTACCAGTTAAACATTCTCCATGCAGTTTTTAAATTTAAATTTATGTCAAAAACTTATTACAGATTTAAAAATTTTTATTTAGGTTAAACCCAGTGTTTAAAAAACTGGATCAAAGGTTCCTCGCAATTTCCTGAAATTTTGTTTTAGATTCTGTCTTTTTTTCTAATATCAGGTCAAATAACAATGTTTTGAAGTAATTTTTTGCATTTTGCATGGTTAAATATAAAACCATATTTTCAATAGGAATTTACTAATTTAAATTATTTTTATAAAATATGTAAAGAAAATATAATATTCAATTTTTACTATTCGGTATCCTTTCAAAATTTTGATTTTCAATTCAAAACAATTGGACTAAATAAATAATCCTATTCGCATACCCCTACTAAATAGTAAGAGCCAAGAGGTAACTTGGCACACCGGCTCAGTAGATATGATAAAGCTTTTTGGTATTCTTATCAACAAGACTGTGGCTCACTTTTATATCTATTCAGATTAGTTTAAATATGTTAATGTTTTACTGTGTGCATTTTAAATCACATCTAAATACCTGTTAAGGTTATACACAGGTTTAAGTAGTTATTAAAATTCTCGACACTCGTTATGTAATGATTATAAAATTTATTTCTATTATACTTCTCTGAACTATTTCTAACCTCTTTTTTTCATTATGTTCTATAAATATTGTAATAAAATAATTTATCCAATGGGTCTCCTCATTGTTAACACGTTATTTGAAACTATACAATTTGATTCCTTTCTGATCAATCTGCTAAAGCTTTTAATTTTATCAATAGTATTCCAACAACTAGTAGTTGCGTATTTCTGCTCAAATTATGTTCGAAAATGCAACTAAATGATGTTACTGTATAAATGTGTTATTTTTTTTGTATTATAATTCACAATGATTTTTTTTACTATTCAAATATCAAGTTAGGCATGCATGTGCAAATCTATAAAAAAAATTATCTTAAACCCTGCTAAGATTCTTATTCAAATTGAGATTCTGCATTTTAATCTTTGAAAGAATGAATCAAATCTCTAATCAAAATCATCCAAGGTTAGGTTCAATAAAGTATAATTTGAAATTCAAATATTTAAGTCAAACTTTTGGATATTTCAGATTTTTATAGAAAATAACATTCAACCACTATTAAAATGTATTAAGTTAATCCACAATAATTTCTTTACATTTAGTTAAGTTGAGTGGCGTTTTTAGATTTAATTTTAATGGATTGACTCATTATTTTACTTGATCATAGTAGAAATTTAAGAATAGGATGATGAAACAGAGTAGGAAGAGAAGATTAAAAGAGAAGAGTCAGGAAGGATTGGATGCAAAAATTGATGTAAATGCTGGAATGGGGTTGAAAGGAAGTAAGGTGTTATGTAGCCAAATAAGAAATAGGAGGAGAGATAAAAGACAAGACGTTAGAATGATAGATGATAAAGGAATAATGTTGGAGACAGGAAAGGAAGAAAAGGAACTTTCGGATGAGATATTCTGAGAAAATGTTCAACCTGGAAGAGGAATGGACTGATAGTGAAACAGAGAAGCAAGAAGAAATAGCAGAAGAGGAGGAAAAAGGTCCAACATAGAAAGAGGTGGAGGACGCATTAAAGAGGATGAAACAAGGGAAAGCATCGCATATGGACAAACTGACTTTGGAGATAAGCGCAGCAGGTGATAGTGAGAGGGCGGGGTGGTTCAAAATAAAAAACGAAGTGAAGCAGGGGAGTGCCCTTTCACCATTACTATTAGTAATGGTAATGGAATTGGTCATGAACAAAGTGGCCGGAAAACTCAGGGAGGAAAGAATGAAAGCCATATTGTTTGCTGATGACTTGATGATAATGGGGGATGAAGTATTTAAGAGGAAGTACAGGAAAAACTACAAGAATGGAATGAGGAAAAGAAAGAGAGTGGAATGAATTTTAGCATGGCAAAGTGTGAAGTGATGGTAGTGACAAGAAAGAGGGTAAGGCCTAATAAAGTTATAAAATTGGAAGAAAGAGAGCTGAGAAAAGTACAGAACGTAAAATATCTTGTAAGCATGATTGAGGAGAAAGGTGAAAATAGAGAGAATTTAATGAAATGAGGACAGCAGGGAGAGTTGTTCTATAGGTGTGTGTAAGAGAACTGATATGGAGAAGGTAAGTGATCTTGAAGTGCAAGGAAATGTTGTACAAGGTGTACTTTGTACCCAGTGTCAATATGCAGCAGAAACATGAACAATAAACGTAATAGAGAATAGGAAATCGTAGGCCATGGTAATGAAGTTTGTGAGGAGCATGTTATTTGTCATGGGAAAAAGCTTAATTTTGACTTTGTATACCAAGTAGGATTTATTTTTTAATTTTTTAAAAGCTATATTTATCAATCTCCTTTAAGATGAATGCTGACTTAATTTCTCTGACACACTTTACTTATAACGATTCCTCCTTTGATTGAGTTGGTTAAGGTAATGATAAATAAAATCAGCTCAAATCAAACCAAAAAGAGAAAGAGGTCCGCTTACACATATTCTGGTAAGGATGGGGTCACCATATGCATCACTGTCATCAGTCATCTCAACTGGTGAGTACACCTCTGGATAGTCCAGCAGTGAGCTACATGGTGAAGATGGAGGAGAGCATGGACTAGACGGACTCCGGCCAGCACTAGCTTGCTCCCCAGGGCTCCAACTGCCATCCATAGGACTCCAGCCGCCAGGACTGGTGCCCATAGTGGGGCTGTAGCTACCCTCCCATGGACTGACAAATCCACACTCATTGCTACCCACAAGTGTGTCTCCATCGCCCACACCCCTGAAACAAGATGGGGTTCGCTAGGACTAAAATTCTGAGTTTGAGATTGAGCATTAAATACTGACAATCTACTAAAGCAGGAAAAATTAGCGGTTAAGTTATTAGTCACCAAGATTGTTGAAAAAGATGCTCTAATTTTGAGGTTTAAAACAATATATCCATTCAGTAAAGTACAATGAGAAGTTATAAATCAAATAGCCTAGTGCGTCCAATTAAATTAGTTTTGTTGATTAAAAGGTAGGAGTGCGCGAAGCTTCGAAAAGCTCGAAGCTGATGCGAATCGTCATGTATTATTTGAAGTCTAGTGATCATATTACACTTATATTTTACATCAAATAAAAATGAAATGAAATTACCTTAAGAAATAAAATATATTTTTATCGTTTTGACTTTTAGAATAAATTTGCTCTATTTTCTTGGTGGAACTTGGAAAATGTCCATAACATTTTGAATTTCAAGACGGCCATAACATTAAGACATTGATTGGTACCAACCGAAGATAAATTTATTCCTCTTGAAAGTGTAGATGATGTAGTAGTGAATTTTTTTCCGAGTGTGTTTGATTAAGAAAGAGCTTTGCAATTGAAGGGGCAGCCCACAATCTACATTTCACCCATTTATTCAAAGGGGATTGTTATTCTGATGACATCCCAACCATCATAAATGATAGTAAAATAATTGTGTCAAATTTGAGGTATCAATATGCCAAACACCCGCCTCGGTGGCATAGTTGGCTAACGCGCTTGTCGTGTTGAGCTCGACTGCCGAGGACGAGGAGATCGAGGTTCGAATCTCGGTCGGGTGAACTGGGGGTGGTTTTTCCTAAATGGTTTTCCACTCTCCCTCTACGCAAATGCGGGTTCACTTCCTCTAATTAAACCTCCCCAATTCCTAATCCATTAGAGTAATTAGTACTTAAAGCGTATAACCCGAACGGGTAGTAAGACGCGGTGCTAAGTATTATTATTATTATTATTAATATGCCAAACAATTATGCCAGACACAAAATTTAATAAAACCATGGAATAATTAGATAGAAATTAATAAATGTGTTTGATGTTCAAACTATTAATTAAGAAGGAAATTTAATTTTTTAACTTGGCATTAATAATCGCAAATAGCTTACGCTTGCAACGGTATGATTGTAATTGGGTGTTTACCTATTAAAAAACCGAATAAAAAAAACCAATATTCATGCATTTTTTATTTAATATTCCAATTGACAATCGACATACAGCTGTCTAATCTTCAGGTTTCGTCTGGGTTTCATGTTGCCTGACTAATGTACAGTCAATACAAAAGTATGTGTTTTAAGATGTTTCATACAATTGATAAAAAGATTATTATTATTATTATTATTAGCACCGCGTCTTTCTGCCCTTTTGGGTTATACACATTTAAGCTAATGTGTTATGGTAGGGTGATTGTGAGATGAAATGGAGGACCTACAATTTAATGTGGGATCCGAACTAAGGTGGAGGCTTGGCATTCCTCCCATTCACAAGTTGTGTTTAATACACGTCTTGTCAGAGGTGAAGGAAGGGTTTGGCAATCATGATTAAAAGAGAAAGCAAAAAATGTTATTTAATATTTTATAGTGAGATGTTATGTATTTAGGGCAAAATTAGTGGTCCAACAAACATTATGTTAGACTTGAATACCAGTATTAAAACTTATTTGACGTACTGTGAGAAACTCTAGTAATTATATAATTTATTTAGTGTCTATTTCACTACAAATAAAATTTATGTGACATTAAAAATAAACATAACAGAATGGCGATTGGCTTAGAAAATGTTGTTTGTAATGAAGGTCATATATTATATTATTGTAGTGTTATTTTATTTTAAATACCTTACATCTAATAGTAGATGAAATATACATATATTAGAAGCAAATAAACTTTAGATTAGACTATAGGATGATTAGGATCATCAACGCATAGTAAATATTAAGGTTTATTCATATATTTTCTAATTTGTTACTTATTTTGAATTATTATTTGCAATTTTGAGGATAAGATCACAAAAAAAAATATAAATAAAATTATTTCTTTTTTCGTAGTCTACTTTAAAAAATAATCCAAATGTGATTTACTTTGTAAGCAAACTTTTCGATTTTGTTTTTAACAACAAATATTTTTATTGAAAATGCATGTGAATGAAACATTTAACCCATTAAAGTCATTTTTACGTAGCAACATAAAATATTATTTAAAATTTGGTATTATACATTTTTGGATATCTCCTCTCCTTATACTGTAAAAATTCAAAAATCATTATGCTTGATAAAAAACTAAATGTTTCATACTTCAAGTGGAGTTACTAATTTCTTCACTAAATCTTTTATTACTTAAAGAAACAGTTCCAAACCATTTCTAACACACATTATTCAGTCATTTAATAACTTTACATGGTGGGGGTATTAAAATAATCTTAATCTTGCCACCAGTTATTGTGGACCAAAGCATTTCTCATTGGAGCATTTGCTTATTATTTGAAATAATGAAAACAATAAATCTGTATAGTAATGAAGGAGTACCTATGGATTGTTCAGTAAAGATATAAAAGAATTACATCCATACAATTTATTCAATAAAAAGGATAATTATGATATTCGTCAATCAAGTGAAACATCAACTGTGACATTTTTATAGTCTTCAGCAAAACAAGTACATAGTGGGATTCAGTCTAGTTTTTTTTTTGCAAGTGCAACTAAATGTCATACAATATTTCATGTAATTACATGGTGGAATTAGGTCATCGCGCACTGCTTTTCTGGTGAAATATCTCGGTGTAAGTTCATTAATCTGTTCTTTGTAGCCAAAATATTTTAAGATTAGTGGCTCGTAAAAAGGGCTGACAGAATTAATCCTAATGTATGCTTGGGCAAATGCTGATAATGCATCTTGATTTAAAGAATCTGATGTGCATGGAATTTTCTCTAATACTAATCGTGTGGCCAGAGAACATGAGATAGAGATATAGCGGACATCGCCTGCAGTTTGTCCAGGTTTGTTTATTTGTGTTAAATACAATAATTGCAGTTTTAGTTACAATATGTAAACACTCAGAATTGCTATTGTCTGTAGAGCTCTGTGATGGAGGCATCTCCACATACGAATTAAAAAGGGGTGCTGTTTTCAGATGGTTAAACACCCTTAGAGTTTGACAGGAAAGTGATGTAGGATGTCGAAAGTCTAGATTTCAAATAACCTCACATGTTATTTTTTGGAGATTTAAAACCTGGTTAGAGTCATTGCTTTTTTGATACAAGACCGTTGCCATTGCATGTGTTGTTGCATATTTCATGATTCGCTAGTTTGTTGCATATTTCATTATTTGCTAGTCTCACTTGGTTATTTCCTCCCCTATTCCCCCTTACAACAACTGCAGATTTCTTGGAATTAGCCACCCCTCTATCCTCCTACTCACAAGTAAACCCTAACACACATGTGTCATTTGTTCCGTCTAAAACAGAGGTCAGTGGATTCCAATCTCTATCACAACTCGGTGAACCTCTCTTGCTCGGTTTATTTTGGATATTAACTCATCAAAAACTCTGTGGAAGGTGATTTTAGTGTGCGACTCTTCATAAATAATAAGTTACTAATGTTCTCTGTGTGTGTTTTTATTTAATATATATAATATGTACTCATTAAACGCGAGTGTTTAGGGGAGCTCCTCTCGCAAACTAATATTCGTTAGAAGGCCATCCTCGAATCAAGATCAAGACCATCGCTCCCAGGTGCTCCGATGTATTCTCCGATCTCCAGTCAAGACAACCCTCAAGATAGGCTCTAGACAGTACATCTTTTTACTAAGCCAACGTTCAACTCCCGTCTCTGTTTTAATGTACCTAAAACTGGTCCTCCGAAATCAATTACTTTTTTTTGTTAGTCTTAACTACATCAAAGAGACAGATCGCTCATAAATTTTGGTCCTACGGGACGGATAACAGTGTTCACGCGCTATGGAAATAACATTTTTTTTTGTCTTCTTGCTAATTCAGTGTTAAAAAAACTCATTGTTGCACTAAGAAATAATCTCGTGTGTATGTGCATTTTTAT
>CABFVX010006517.1:8030-24241 GCA_902151425.1 Timema shepardi
TATCTATCCAGTGTACAAAGTTTACAATAGCTTACAAACATTTTCATATGTTTAAAAGTAAAATAGGTCTATGAGTGCGGACCCCCCCTCGACTATGCTGGCAGTCGGTCTCTCCTCTTCTATTAGCTGACTGAGCGCTTGTCGTGATGAGATATCCACGTGATTGGCTTCTATCCCTATCCAGAACACATCCCATTGAGTGCCGCGAGCGTAGCTGGTGACGTGCAGGTGTAGGTTTTTAATGTGGGCCCGATTGAATACTATACTTTTCCCGGAGACTAGTCCGTGGTATGTAGTGGGATTGTCTAATCCTAGTCGTATTGCCGATGGTTTTCGCTCGTTCTTCTCCCAAAACATTGTCAGTAATTCCGCTGCCATCTTGGCTGCGTTGTTCTCGGTTGGTTCGTAGAAACGCTGCACCATTGATGCGTTTGCTGTATGGGTGAATCCGGCGATGGACCACGGTGTGGCATCTGCGAAGACCGTGGTCGGGTTATCTACCTTGGCTGTAATAGTAGGAAGGCCCTGTAATATAGGCGCAATTCAGTCCTTAGGGGGCTAAACGGGTGGCGCAATAAAGTTAAGTTGCAAGTGTAGCCGGCAAAGACCATGTACATGCTGTTGAAGGGAAGACTAGACCGAAATCCAATAATTAGGATGGGTGAGCCTAGAATGGCTGGAACCAAGGTGAACAGATACCTGAATGTGTTGCTATATGATAAATTAAATGTTGTGTTTCACATGGAACTATTGAGTGGAAAACCATTTAATGTTATGAACAAGATTAACATTATTGGGCAAAGAAGGTTTCATCTCCCGTTAAGAATAATAAAATTGTACCACAGTGAATTACTCGTTTCTTTAGTGGAATATGGAGCAAGTGTATGGGCCCATCAACTAAAGAAGAAAATTTATCAGACCATTCTAGGATTCCTGCAAAGGAAAGTGCTTATAAGGTGTTCAGACGTATATAGGACAGTATCAACCAATTTGCTCTTCATTGCACTTGGAGTCTGGTCACTTGACTTGGAGGTTAGGAGGAGAGTTGCCTTATACTGGCTTAAGAAATAAGATGTTGTTAGGTTAGAGGCACAAATAAGGCCTTGAGTGGGATCAAAGCCGGAGATAACGCAGGCATTGCTGGGAGGAAGGTGATACGGGGAGAAGGATGTTTGGGTTTTTCCCCGATATCAGTGGGAGATTCTGGTTGACCTCCTTGCAACCCTCCCGGGGACTGGTCCACTTTAACACAGGGCATGGTCCGTATAAGGCGACTCTAAATGACAGGGGACTGACGGACACGAGGCTGTGTGATTACGGAGAGGAATCCACACCGGAGCACATGGTTATGGCGTGTGGTGATAGCCTGAATTCCAAAAGGGTGCTTTAGAGGGAAGTCAGGGTATTTATGTAGTGGAAGGGCTGAGAGATAAGAAGTTGTGGTGGTTCTTCGACGCAATGGCTACGATTGGCTCAGATAGGGCATCGACCGACTATATAGAACACCTGGGAAGACTGAGAGCTAGGCAGAGGGAACTGAATAGACAAAGGGATGAGAGAGTACCTGATGGAGGAGAAGGATGGGTACCGAGACGAAGACAAACTACTTCTGACACGGAAGAAGTAATCGAGTCAGACTCAGCGGCATCGGATGGGAGGAGGACTCAGATTCGATGCTGGTAAACTGGGTCAGGTATGGAGAGCATGCGCTTAGAAATAGTACATAACCCAGAAGTAGCTAGATTATGTTATGACGTTTTAAGGGTAGAATAGCTAGATATATAAGGTAATAGTTTGATAGGGTTAATCCCCTGAAGTAATGAGTAGGATAGGGAAATTGGACCTCTGATTCTGCTGGTTCCCGGGGTAGGGATACCCTGGATGAACGGCAGAAACTGTGGCTCGGCACCATAAGAGTAGATCCATAGGAGGATGAGAGTAACCCTGAGCCGGGAAGGGCCTAACGGTATTGAGAATAATACAGATTGGGCCTGGATGTAATGGGCCTCCATTCTCAGCCGGCTGAGAGAGTGCACTGCAAGGCAGTCTACATGAATGTCAGGTGGAAAGGACTTCAAGGACAAAATGTAACTTAAGGGTGTATGGTCAAGGTATTAATAGTGATATACTGGCTTTATGTAGTTTTTAAGTTAGAAATTTTGTAGTAGATTGAATGATTATAGAAGATGAGAATGTTATATTGATTTTTTGGTAGGGTAATTGTGGCGATGATGTAGTTTTGTGGAAAGTAGGCGGAAAACCATCTCCGATAGGGTGCCTCCCCAGGTAGGGAGTAGAAGGATGCACCCTTCATTCAGGTGGCCCATGGGCTCTGAAAACATGGACCCAGGCAGTCACTGGTATTCCTGAAGGGAGGGTGTATCGGGTAAATCTCGGAGCGGACCAACTGGAAAGTAGGTGGTAGGACGAGTTAGTTAGTTTAGTATTTGACTATATTTTATTTTATTATTATTTTTTATATTTTATTAATCTCTTTTGTTATATATTAGCTTTCTTTTCGTGTTTGTTTTTTGTTTAACCAAATATACTTAAATTTAATAGTTCTATTAAGGCTGGACGTTATAGGAGTGTAATAATATAATGATGTAGCTCAGGCCAGTATTAAATAATATATGTGACTGGCCTTAATAGATGTATGGTAATATAAAAAAAAATCCTCCGCCCTTACGAGGAGATGGAGACGGGTCTTTCCCTTGATCACGTCACTGCGGGAGAGGGAGAAGTTAGGCCACCGAATAGCTACCAATAACAAAAGATACGTGATTATCCACATGCCGAGATCACCACACCTATTATATTTATAATATTCATATTTATTTTCACATGTCTAAGAAAGCTCCCGACTTCCTCTATTCGCGTTGACTGCCGCCAGTACCATTAACACGCTCTGATCGAAAGAGTATAAAAGCGCGGGACTAGAGAAAGGTTGGATAAGTTGGTTGCAGGGAGTGGAGCCAACAATAACAAATACAGATAATATTCAACATTACTATTGTGATTGTGGTTTTTAATTGAAGTTTCATATCCTGGTCATGCCCTCATCTACCGTCTTCCTACATAATATTATATTTACAATCATTATTTATAT
The DNA here is from genome assembly GCA_902151425.1 of Timema shepardi. Classification (NCBI taxonomy): domain Eukaryota; kingdom Metazoa; phylum Arthropoda; class Insecta; order Phasmatodea; family Timematidae; genus Timema; species Timema shepardi. Next base: position 11,140 of record CABFVX010006517.1, read on the forward strand.
TTTAGTATGTATGTTGGTGATGCGAGCGTTGGTAAATTGGTATGAGAGAGCCTCTCCCAACTGTAACAAGCACACTATCTCTCTTTTGTCATCGCCAGCCATACTGTCCCTTCTCTAATAAACCTCCTACACATTATATTATGTTATCCGCAACCAGCACATCCCTTCTTTAACAAGCAATCTATTTCCTTTCGGTCGTCAGCAACCAGCAACATACTTCCCTTCTGTCATCAGCAACCAGCACCTCCCTTCTGTAACAAGCAATCTATTTCCTTTCGGTCGTCAGCAACCAGCACCTCCCTTCTGTAACAAGCAACCTACTTCCCTTCTGTCATCAGCAACCAGCACCTCCCTTCTGTCATCAGCAACAAGCAACCTACTTTCCTTCTGTCATCAGCAACCAGCACCTCCCTTCTGTAACAAGCAATCTATTTCCTTTCTGTCGTCAGCAACCAGCACCTCCCTTCTGTAACAAGCAACCTATTTCCTTTCTGTCGTCAGCAACCAGCACCTCCCTTCTGTAACAAGCAACCTATTTTCCTTCGGTCATCAGCAACCAGCACCTCCCTTCTGTAACAAGCAACCTATTTCCCTTCGGTCGTCAGCAACCAGCACCTCCCTTCTGTAACAAGCAACCTATTTCCCTTCGGTCATCAGCAACCAGGCCCTCGATTCCTAAGAAGCAACAAGTAATAAGGAATTTTTACAATCAAAACTCTTCTAAACATCAGGATTATGGTAGCAGAAAAAGCCTTCCAAATAACCCATTCCTACATGAATGCTAATAGTATCTTCCTGTTAAAAAATAAACGACAAATGAAATGGGAAATATATATCGTTTTAAAATAAACCACTAAACAATCGATACGGCTAAGGCAAACTTATAAATGTGACAATTTTTCACTTTACATTGGGCCTACACCACATATTACTACCCATTCCTGCTATTAACACGCTTACAATAATTAAGTAAGTATATGGGAGGTATAATTTAAAGTAAATCTACCAGATTTTAGGTGTATGAAGACCAATAGGAAAACAAAAATCTCAGGACACTCGGGTGGATTTAGAGCCCTGACTTCTCTATCATTGGCGGTCCAGTCTGTTGCTAGGATGTCACCTTAGACCATGCAACCACCAAACCGGTAAGACTGAAATGAAAACTAGCAATGTAGATAACCTTGAGCGAGTAACACTTAGCACCTCCCTGGAGAACATCAGAGGTACAAAAGAGATGAAAATATCATAATAAAAGCGCACAAGGAAACAACAACTTCCTAAAGTGGCAATATGACAAACATATATATTAAACAACGCCATTACTCTTTACAATAATAACAATAACATAATAAAGCTACAGGGCTAAGTTAGGTTAGGTTAGTTAATCTTAAGGGTAGGATAGGTGTTGCCATATAGAGATTAGAGACTACACATAATGTTGCACTTTTGATATACTCCACAGCAGGTAAACAGATTCTGCTTGTGTACTTTCAATACGTAGCTGCTTCTCTCGCCGCACTTATTGGTTGAGAAGGTCCGGGGGGAATGTTTCGTCTGTGATAGGCACGGGTTATTCGTGGATTATGTTGGTATGGCGGATACATACTCCACGCATAAAACCAATTTTAGTAGACTTTTGTGCGGAGTGATAGCGGTCCCTAAATCACTGTGAGGTTTAGCCCACTTCAGTGGCTGAATGGTCTAAGGTATCACTCTCGTGTTTGGCTCGCCTGTTGAGGACAAGGAGAGCGTGGTTTGAATCCTAACTGTGTGCATTGAGGGTGATATTTTCCACGCAATTGCGTGTGCACTTTCTCACCACTATCATATTAGCTTATAGACCAAGACGCAGTGGTATGTATTCATACGGATGGACCTCAGACATCAACATTGATCGTCTATAGATCATATGACTTGACGTATGACTCATTTACCGGTGGCCAGTATCTCCCTGACAAGACGTATGGATTTATTTAATTTGTTCGAGAACATGGAACAGAACTATAGTATCATTCAGTTAGGAAGAAGAGTTTAAAAATACAAACTTTATGGTCAGTGCCTATCATATCATGGACTTGCCGTATGAATATAGTTAATTTGTTTGTTTGTTAGTATGAACAGTTTAGAATATTTTCACATAATTTGACGTCAAATGTCTCACATGACTCTTGGCGTAATTGTGCTTTCCGGTCAAACCCTTACTATAGGAGTCCTTTACCGTAGATAAGAATCACGTTGTTAATGATAGTGTTGGAAGACACTTAGCGCTCACGACATGATGTGAATCAAAGATCCATGTCACAATGCGTGATAATTAGTTTTATTGATGTCCCTTGAGCCTTATCACTTATTCCGTGTAGTAACAATTAAGTCTTCCCCCGGATGTGGCGTGGAATATCACAGCGGAGCCAGTGATAGCTCGTATTTTTATGTTTGATCATGTTTGATATAATCATCAGTAAGTAATGCATTTCCTGCGGCCCCGGGAAAATAACAGTAAATGCTCTCTTCGAACTTAGAGGGGGATCTGTGTGACTAGTGTTAGCCAGTATTTTTCTGTTTGAACATGTTTAGTATAATTATCACCAATTGGGGCCCCGGATGTGGGAAATCACAGCGAGACATCACTTTATGTTTGACATTCGTCGAGAGAGGATGCTTCCCAGCCCTCAACACGTCGTGGGAGGTGTGTCCGAGACTGCATGTTCCCCTGCCAATAAATAAATTAGTTAATTAACTCTCACGTCAGTCCCAATCTTACCCAGACATTTCGAACCAACGGACACACATACACCACCGACAACCACAGGATTTGAGTGGGGGAAATAATGGTAAATCAACCGGATGTAAAAGCAGGTCAATTGACATCACCGGAAAAAGCCTCAAGGCTAGAACGAGGTATCATATTGACTACTAATAAGATATGTGTCATGTGAATTAACATTATTTGCAATTAATGCTTGTCAGCTGAGCGATGAGCTCTATTATTGTTCGCGTTGGTCTCCCTGTCATCCCGTCTTTAAGGTATAGGATATCTTTCTCGCAGGAGAACATCACATTATCCGTCTCGAAGTGGATCCAGTTGGGACTGTGAATAAACTTTTTCAGAAACAAGGGCGTGGAGCACACTGTGTCATCCATTCCAATGACGTGTTCTCCATCGTTGAACATCATTTCCCTGTGGATCTTCCGCATAGGTAACCTGATGACACGCTCTCCGGAGTGATAAGCAGCCTCCCGAACGTGTGCCCATAAGGAATCCAGAGGTGTGAATGCTACAGCAAATTGTGTACGAATGGTCTCCACTAGCCATGGGCTTGAAGAACCCACACTCAAGATGACCCTAGGCTTGAACTGGTTACTGTAGTATAAGGCATCAGCCAAGACAATCTGTCCACCGACGTCGGAGCTATGCAATTGGACGACGGACCCGTCCATTAAAATTAGTTTCTCCCCTGGTTTCATGAAGTTATGCCCTGGCATGTTCTCTACCAGAGGGATGAGCGTCCTCAAGTTGATGGGAAGCTTAAGCTCAGCGACGGCGCGGGTCACTGCTACAACACAGGCAGCACCACCGATGTCACCTCGCATAGCACTCAACTCAGATATGTTCCTCTCGGGACGAACACCACCTGTATATAAGGTGACGGCACTGCCGACAAGTATCACCGGATTTTCACCTTTGTTCTTCCCACCGTGGTAACTGAGTTCCAGGAAGAGGGGTGGCTCACAGGATCCCCGGGCCACTCCAAGGAAACCGCTCATGCGATGCTTTTCTGCCCATTCCTTCCCCTTCAACTCCACGCTGACCCCTGACTTGATAAGTACTTCCTCGATGTTTTGGGCGAACGTTGACGGGGTCAACAGGTGGCCTGGAGAGATGAAACAAGATATTATTTTTGGCGGGGAAACATAAAACGTGATTTGTATTGACAAGATTATTTATTTTACTATCTATTTAATTAATTACTAATTCTAAAACCAATATACTAAACATCTTGAAGCTACAAAAGATTGTGATGAAATATGAATTACTAAATTATTTTAAGCGTATAAACTGAAAGTGTAGTAAACGTGGTGCTAATAAAACAGATTATTTTATTAAATATTGTTTTTATTTAAATAATATAAACCAAAATAAGGTATATAATATAATTCTCTTTATCTAACTTTTAATTTTGTCTTTGTAGCAAGCTTTAAAATATAGTAGCTTAGTACTGTGTTAATCCTAAACCTTTTAAACCTTCAGAACAATAATATTATTAACATCTATTTCTAGAGTAATTCGACATTGAAAATGTTTATGTCAATCCTAACAAGTGAATAGTTATAAGATTTAAATATTGGTTCAATTATTTCATTTCGCTACAATTCATGACTTATAAGGGGTCAAACTTGTTTTATACTTTTTACGTATCATTGTTAAGTTAAAGTAGTTAATCTATAGGGTTGAAATTTATTATAACTAGACATTCATTATATGAGTTGTACCTACACAATGTGCTATTATAATATAATTTATAGGACGATAATTATATAATATTAGTAATATATTAATTATATTAATACTAATAATATTATTATATATTTATATTTTATTGCTGGTAATATAAATTGATTTATAATCCATAATAACAACATTAACATTAATATTATAAATACTTCATTGTGTACACCTCACATGAATGTTTAGTTATACTAAATTACAGCCCCATACATTAGTTTGTCACTTTAACAATTTTTAAGGACTGACGCCATTTATAAAAGCGAGAGAGATTGTTCGTTTCGACTTGTTAGAACAGTTCTATCAGTACTTTATTACTCTTTATCGTTCGTTTCGCCGGTGTAGACTCACTCCCTGGCTGTTCGTTTCGCTGAAGTAACTGTACCCGTGGCAGATAGAACTGCTTTCCTGCTCCACCTCTCGGATAGGAGTGAGTGGAGTAGGTTAGGAATTGAAAAAGAATAAGAAGTAAAAAAACTCTACGCGCGCCATTTTTAAATCTAACAAGACTTAAATAAATTTAATAAATTTATTTATTTTTTAATTCTTGGATGTACTAAATAAAAACATGCTTGCACACATAGTAAGAGACGCAAATAAAAAGAGTAATAAATGAACAACACAATTAGGTGACTTTTATTATAGAAGGTACCTATAACGCTATTCTTTATTTACTTTATACCTTTACTTCCATTAGTTAGGTACTTATTTTAATTAATACACTCACTTCAAAATGGTTATCGTATAATATTTACGAAATTCATTATAACTATACTTTTTATATTAGGCCTACTTAGATACTGACTCTTTCAAAAATTATCTTGTGAAAATCTGTTTTACTACTAACATAACCTCCTTCAAATCAGTCCACAAAAAAATGAAAACAAAGTTCGCTTCCATCTTTAAAAATTGAACTGAACTGAATGGAGTGAAAACGTGTTCGTTTCACCTCGGAGAGAACAGGCTGTTCCTTCAGTACCCTACATACTCTAACATGGGAGTGGAACTGTTACAAAAAGTCGAAACGAACAAAACTATATAACATAATGGTAAGCTCCCAGAAGTCCGCCAAATCCACAGTTAACTAACTATTGTAAGCCAACATCAGAAAAATAAATGGAACTAAGCGAAAACTCAGTTCCAAAATTTCTAATAGATGGCAATAGGTTAAAGAGAGAATTAGTCAAAAATAAATCGCATAGAGAGCACTAGAGTCAAATATTAGTTTAAAAAGATCTCATAGAATACGCTATGGTAAAAAAGGATATGATTAACTAAGAATCAGCGGAGCTATCATACATAATGGGAATCATATTTCTATAATTATGTCTAAAATGACCCTACGTAAGTGTGGAACCTGGGTTTGCCATTATTTTCGAATAATATGTATTTAAAGTTATATTTCACTCCTCCAGAGTACCTCCATGTTTAAGGCGCCACAGATTCTATATTTGAATCTGCTGAACACGAATGGTGGAAATTATAGTTCTACAGTAGCCCCATGGCTTCTTTGGTGCTGACTGACAGCTCACAGCTAAAAGCTTTGAAATGTTACCAGACCAAATTATTTCCCTAAGCCGGATCATATGATCCGCAAAAACATGTGTTTAGCAGCTGTCACTTCTGACAGTCAAAATTTAGGTATTATACAAAAATGTTGACAGAAGTCAGCTGTGAGCTGTCAGTCAGCACCAAAGAAGTCATGGGGCTACTGTAGGTGATAAAAGAGACCCTACATAGGTGTGGAACCTGGTTGTGCCATCATTTACATACTTATTGCTTTTAAATTAAATTAATCCAATGTAAAGCTGTAGGACGCTATTTTAAGGTACCACAGTTATTATGTTTGAATCTGCGGACTATCACACACGGTGGGAATATAGTTCTACATGTATACAATGCAGTGGCGTATTCTTTGAGTATGCTAGTCCTGGGCCGCACACCCGTAATTATTTGCAAAGATGTATACTTAGAAAATCATTTTTTGTTAAATTTACGATATAGTGTTTTGATTCATTCTTCTTACAAGTAGGCCAACTCTTAACTAACAGCAATCTCCAAAGACTTGCTGTTTGAGAAACGCAAGCTAGCCTTCACTTCACGACAGAGAGGTCCTAATGACCCTGCCCAATGTCTATGTGACAGCCAACCCTCCTCTCCCCAAACCCCAAACATAGGGCAGTGAACCGAGGGTTGCTATTCTCGAACAGCATGCAAGGCGGCACTTGTGCCAAATGTTGAAAAATAAATCTAGTTGTCAATTATTATAATTAATTATTATAGACTAACATAAAAGTAAAATTATATTAAATTAATCCATATAAAAAAAAGAGCTAGTACTTGTGCCGAGAATTAAAATAGTTTTTTTAAATAATTTCGGTGCAATACCTTTGCATTATATAATAATTTATCTATATGTATTTGGCAACATGATTTCCACCCCCCAGCAGTTGAGAGTAGTAGTAGGATTCTTTTATTTTGAACTGAAGTAATTAGTGCTCGTGGCTCTCTGGCGTTTAGTAAGTCTTTTTGGAATTTCGATCGCGCTTTTTAGTTTTTTAATTATTTATTTTATCCTAGATTGTTGTCTAGGATTTATAACGAAATCCCGTAGAATGGACTTCACTTTCAAATAAAATTGGACAAAAAACTATAATTTGAGTGAATATATGGGATTTTCTTTGACAGTTTTACTATGTTGATCTTTGTAGCCTAAATTCTAGTGTAGTGATATTAACATTCCGTCGGGCGCAACTGATCTATTAGGCACACCTCGAATTCTTTAGTTTGCCACGCCCCCTCAATACGTCATGTCCCCTTCTCCAGCCTGGTAGCTTTCTCACTTCGAGTGTTACTCACAGTGGCAAGGTCAGTTAGTGATTCTCTTTCTTCGTTTATGGCAGACAAGTGAAAAGATCTAATAGGCTCATTGCGCCTGATTACGTTGCAGTTTGACAAGTAAGTTTTCTCATTCATTTGGAATACTGTATCACATATTTACATCAGTAATTTCATTTTATGAAATATCTCATGATTATTGATACATAGGAGTGTGTTTTTTGGCTGTGTTCTCTCAAGCACATTGCGCCCGATTATGTGATTTGTTGCGAAATGTTTCAATATTTTTGCCAGAAATTATTTACAGACATACACACAATAAACATTCATGATTTTTTGTTTGTTCCAGACAAAAAAATGTCGAAGAAATTGTACAATCCAAATAAACCCGAAGACCTAGCAGAAATTCACCGTTTATTGGAGGCGTCTGATGAGGAATTCAGGGATGAAAATTTTGAAAACGAAAGCGACATTGATTCAGAAGATAATGTTGAGGAGCGTGAAGAGGGATCGGAAACTGAACAAGAGGGTAGCAGTGAAGATGAAGACGAAATTGAAGAAAATCGCGACTTTTATATGGGAAAAGATAAAGTCACAAAGTGGTATAAGACTCATCGACAAAGCAAAGTTCGTAGGAGACCTCAAAACATCCTGATTCACTTACCTGGGGTTATTGGAGCAGCAAAAACAGCAAAAACTCCTGTGGAATGTTGGAACTGCTTATTTACAGAGGACATTCTAAATGATATTGTAAAGTATACTAATCAGTACATAGATAATATCAAAGAAGCATTTTCCAGAGAACGGGATGCAAAACATACAGATTTAGTTGAAATACGAGCATTTATTGGCTTACTCTACTTGGCTGGTGTTTATAAAGCGAATAGACTATCCCTCGAGGAATTATGGGCAACAGATGGCGACGGCATTGCCAAGTTCAGTCTTGTCATGAGTATCAAGAGATTCAAATTTCTCATACGGTGTCTTCGATTTGATGATCGAGAAACAAGATCCGCTAGAAAGGAACTGGATCGGCTCGCACCAATACGTGATATATTCACAAAATTTGTGACTAATTGTAAAGTTAGCTACTGTGTTGGTGAAAACGTCACGATAGATGAAATGCTCCCAGCATTTCGTGGCAATTGTCCTTTCCGGCAATACATCCCTTCCAAGCCAAGTAAATATGGGATTAAAATTTTCTCCCTAGTAGATGCGAAAATGTTCTATTTGCTCAACATGGAAATATACGCGGGAAAGCAGAACGAAGGACCCTTTTGCGTAAGCAACAAAGCACCAGATTTTGTGAAAAGGTTGGCGGAACCTTTGTTTGGCTCAGGAAGAAACATAACGGCCGACAACTGGTTCACACAAGTGAGTCTTCTAAATGAATTGAAACTAAAGAAACTCTCCTATGTTGGAACCATCAGGAAAAACAGGAAAGAGCTACCAAATGATTTCATAGCCACCAAAGCCAGAACACAACACTCTAGTATTTTTGGTTTCAGTAGTGATGGTGATACATTGGTATCCTATGTCCCAAGAAAGAACAAAAATGTCCTCCTTGTATCATCATTGCATGAAGACGAATCAATTGATGTTTCTACTGGCGAGAAACAAAAACCAGAAGTAATCAGTTTCTATAATTCAACTAAGTTGGGAGTTGATATTGTAGACAAAATGTGTGGTGCATATAATGTGTCTCGAAACACAAAACGGTGGCCCATGGTAATTTTTTTCACAATGCTAAATATTGCTTCAATCAATTCCCAGGTCATATATGTCGGCAATGGTTTTGCAGATCTGAGAAGGAGACTGTTCATAAAACAACTCTCTAACGAACTTGTGCTTGGTCAACTTGCTCGACGAAGTCTCAAGTCAATTGGGATGCCGTTGAACCTTCAACAAAAACTGAAGAGATTCGCTCCGACTCAAGAACAACTGAATGAAACAGAACAACAATTACCTCCTAAAAGACGCAGATTTGAAACTTGCACCTCAGAAACTCATCACAGGAGATTAAGTCAATATGAATGCAAAACGTGTCATACTGCTACCTGCCTCACACATGCTGTTTTCATGTGTCCTCAATGCTATAAAAGAGAGGTAGAAGGACATATCGATGATGAATCAGATTAATGACCAACTTTCTAGTTCCTTATATTCTTGTTCTAATTCAATGCAATTTTCATTATTATAGCTCATGGAAAACTGTATATTCATTTTCTCAAATAAACTTATGTTATTTTCGAAAAACATGACAAACTGTTTTATTTCTCCTCTTTGGTGTTTGTAGTTGACAATTTTTTCGTAAGAAAATGTGAACATGCGTAGAAAAAATTAGTAAATCAAAGTGTGCTTCCCAGGCTCAATGCGCCCGATCGTGTTCTACAACATATTGCGCCTGACGGAGTGTTAACAGACTTTCTTCTAAGACAGGTGCGCCATCTAGCAGAAGAGGTAAGAATCCTTACAGACAATAAATTAAACAAGTCATGGGGGGAAGGGAGGAGAGACTGGCATATGTGTGGGAGAGGGGGAGGGGTAGAGAATCTTAACCCCACCTCTTTAATTTCACTGTTGGACATGAAAATTAACCTCTAAATTGCCAATATTTCATATTTTTCTTGCGAATACTATAGAACAGCATACCTGTTAAATTTATCAGAATACACCCCTGATAAAATGACCCTACATAAGTGTGGAACCTGGGTCTGCCGTTATTTTTTAATCATATGTAATTAAAGTTATATTTTACTCCTCCACAGTACCGCCATGTTTAAGGCACCACAGTTTCTATATTCGAATCTGCGGAATGAGCACGCATGGTGGGAATTGTATGTCTAGTTTCTGGACCTCAAACCTTTAAAATGAGTGTTAATTTGTGAAAATCTGTTCAGCCATTTCCTCATAAGTTCTATTAACTTACTGGGAACAGGATTATAAAATTATATATAAGATGATGATAGTTGACTAGAGAAAAAAATACATCTTTTAGGGGTGGTATTCCAGTTAGAGACGGATTATCAGTAACATTCGACAGTACAGACGGTCCTCTATTTGTGCAAAATGTTTTATAATCAAATGTTTCTTTGATCTTTACCGCCACCCAGCAGGAAACGTGTAACAGGTTGTACAACACGAAATTTGTTTTAAAACTACAATATTTTCAAACATCTTTTCAATTTATTTTCCAACAAGCTAGAAACATTGTTTCAAAACACAACTTACAACAACAAGAAAAAAATAGTATGTGTGTCATAATATTATATCTGTAATGTTTATACACACTGAAATATTAGGACGTTTATAGAAAATACAATATAACGATGTGTTCGTCTATCTGTACGTCTGTTTGTTCCTTTATCACGCCCAAAGCCCTGTACCAATTGACTTGAAATCTCGCATAAGTGCACACACATGAGAGGCCAGAACAGCTCATTGAATAATTAAAATTTACTTACGCCATTTATTTTCAATATGGCAGATATAACACAATCACGTCCAAACCACGTGATAGTTTAGATTAAAAGATCAAAATTGATAGTAAAAATATCTACTCAAGAGATTTTTAATAAAATTAGTTTCTAAGCACAAGTTAACATTACAAACAAAAAAATGTTAACTCATTTTTCCGTTACAAAGACATAAAGGGTACAATGTGCCCCTCGAAATCAGAAATTTAAAATTTATATTGGATTTTTTTAATTAAGGAAAATAATTAAATATGTTTATAAATGAACGCTGAAAAAGTAGTTTCAATATTATTTCAAACGACGTATTATTTGATATGCTTATTGAGTTCAAATATTTATCTACAATTTTAACTAGCAATAATGGTATTAGATTAGAAATTAGGAAAATAACACAGTCGGGAAATTTTAACTATTATTCAGTCAGTTAGTTGTATTGTGTACTCACCTCGCCTGCTGTAAAGGAATGTAAAACTCAGAATATACAAAACAATTCTACCTGTTGCTATCTTTGGGTGCTAAACATGGTTTCGTACCTTACATAACAAAAATACGTTCAGGGTGTTCAAAAACAAGGTATTTAGGAAGATTTTGGTCCAAAAATGGATGACTATAGTAGGTAGTGGAGGAGGTTACATTGTGAGAGCTACATACCCTGTGCTCATTAACAGATATTGTTAGGGTTATTAAATCTCACAGAATATGGTGGGCAGGACATGTACCGTCAATGGAAGCAACAGGAACCGTCAAGGTACTGACTGGTAGAGCCATTGGGAAGAGACCAGTGGAAAGACCAAGACTCAGAAAGGAGGACAATATTATAATGGACCTGAAATACACTCGCTAGAGCTAGCTCAGGATAGGGATAGGTGGCTTACCTTTTTAAGTGCAGCGATGAACTTTGGAGCTCCTAATGCCATAGAGTAAGTAAGTACAGTAATTAGAAACTTAGTCGGAAGAAACAAAATGAAGAGTTTGTTTTTTCTTTATGTTGGTAGCAAAACGTTGCCCGGGGTAACCACAAAATTCAATGTAGGGCTAGCCAAGACAATGCCGGGTACTTCTGCTAGTAGGTACATAAAGGTGCCCCAGTAACTAATTAGTGTTTTTAAATTAAATATCTATTACATCGAGTAGTTATCTTCAATCAAACACTGGTATGTATAGCTGGTGAGACATTCGTGCGGTTACTTGGTTGCATCACTCACCCTGACACACCATCTTCAAACAAACGCTTTAATCGAGGCAACATTCTATTCTCACAAACTCGGGATCAAGTAGCTTAAAAACAAAGATACATAGAAAACTAAAATTTGGCATATATACTTAGGACAACTCTTGATGATTTGTACCTCAGTAATTTTTAACAGCTTTTTCATATATTGTGAGTCTGACGTCTTTGACCCCGTGAAAATTATTGCAGTTAGCTACAAAACAAGGGGGGGGGGGNGAGCGATCATAGACTTGGTCTCTCTCAGAGTCTACTGTTACATAATGTTTTTCTACTCAAAGTATTTCACCACAATAAAGATTTAACTCTCCTAATTAGAGAAAAATCTCAACCTTGAGTTTAAAGAAAGATTTATCGAAGCAGTTTAATTTATTCGGGCACTTGACTCTAGATTAAATTTAAAACAATAAAATAAAAAGGATCGCACTTAAATCTGGAGGTAAAATACTATAAAAGGCAAACCAAACAGTTAATCCTAGAAAAAATATTGAAAGTCGCATTTCATAAGAAAATATTTGCTCTCGATAATATTTAACTTTTAATACTATAATGATAAATTATATTTCATTGTCACGCAAAAAACAATTCAAATATATTGATATGATTTGTTAGTTTGTAAAATAAGTTTCAATTTAATTTCAAATTAAATTGAATTAGGTCAGTAAGAGGACAAAAAGTGTAGTTGCCTTCCACCTTGAAAAATATTAATTTTAAATTTGAAGGTACTTGACCTTGAGCCAAGCACTTGTTTGGTCTACGGCGCATTTTTTTTATGCTACTCTAAAGATATCCAAGGGTCTCTGATATGTTGTAGAAAATATATAAGGGTTCTGTACCAAAAATTTAATTGGGAAACGCTGTTCTACGTTATCACAGCTTAGAAATGTTTTAAAACCTACAGTATATCAATACCATAATACCATGATATTATGCTTTTTTGAGTTAAGTGAGCCGTGATCTAACACAATTTCAATGTATACTTGACTGGTGTGCGGAGAAAAGCGGGGCGGGGGGGTGTTACGATCAGACCGATAGATAGAGGAAGAACTTTCCCAT
>CABFVX010006517.1:24682-39251 GCA_902151425.1 Timema shepardi
ATATTATATTAATATACGACTAAAAAGTGTTACTTCTAATACACTCTTTGTCTCCCTCATTTCGTTGCCAAAGTTTTTTTTTTTACTATTGCAGCATATATTTTACAATGTGTGTCTTTATTTTTATTTGTGTTTGTTGATACCAGCGAAGGGTGCGCTGCAGCTAGGACTGTGCGTATCGGGGCAGACATCTGTGCAACTATTACGCCGGTTGCGCAATAACCTTGTGAGTGGCAGACCACTAAAAGAAAATGTCCAGTTTATGATTGGCGTGAACGATTTTCTGGTAAATATTAACTTCAAATTATTTCCCTGAGTGCACTTTGATCGACCAGTTTTAACAAAATATAACAAAAACACTCTTCTAAACTCGTGTTTGCGGCAAGGGATCCCACTGACAAAGTTGACCATGTGGCTAAGAAAGATAATAAAATTATCATCTATATTTAACAGAAGCGTGGTCGTGCTCAGAGTCCCGACCATCCAGGAGCTTTCGGAGGAGGACCACATAAAGCTTCTAAGATTCAATAAGTGTATAATGAAAATGGAGGGTATGTAAAATGGTTGTATCAAATAACAAATTAATGGATCAAAGTTCTACAGCTCTCAAATACCAATACAGACATATCATCATTTACTATTAAAGCCAAAGAGGAAAATATCCAGGGTTTGATCCCAAGGTGTAACAGCTTCAATGTATATTTAAACACTTTGTTTTAAATCTTACGTCTTTTATTGTGCCATTCAATGGTTTGGCCGCATGCATGGCGTATTGGACTAGATCAAAGTAAGTCGGGGTTCACTACTAAGGTTTTAAGTGTTTTTACTTGAATGTATAAGCTAACAGCATTAGTGTGCACGTAGACTAAACAACAGCCTCGCCTAATCTCGTTTAATGGTGAGTGGAATTACCCATCCTAACTTCAATACATCTATATTGTTGAGTTAGCAGTTGGAATATCTTGGCCCTAAGCATTATTGTTTAGAAAGTAGACAAACTTATAGGTGTCAATAAACCAAATTTCAAGGTTTGGCGTGTGTATTTTTGAAAAAACCAAATAGTTATTGACGATTTAATCCATGGGGCAAAAAAGACACTTTCATAAGTGTAGAGTAAGAATGTAAAAAATAATAATTTGAAAACCACATTTGGAACACACATACTCATTTTTTTATAAGTACTCAATTCCTTGCCAACTAACGGCAAGGAAAATGCAAGCCTAACTTCTTAAACCATGCAGCTACACTTGTTAGTTATGTATGGATTACTAAAAAATAAACATATTTCAAATCTATTGTTATTGTAACTTATTGTAACATAATTTCAGAACAAAATGCAGTGCGGGTCTATAGATATTTATGGCTTGTTTATTCAAGATGCAGGAACCATCAACTTGGATTCGTTTGAACAGAATGTGCTAATACTCAATGCTTACACTTTATAATAAATAGTCAACACTGAAGTACATGTTATTTGAATTTGTAACTGACTGACACACTTAGTGACTTGTTTGTTGCTGGAATAATCCAGAGCGTGTGTGTATGTGTGTGTGTGTATAAAAGTGCTATCTCGTTATGTATACCACAGAGTCCAAAAGATCAACACACTTGTTGTGAATGTTCAGCTCTCTATACAGTGTGTTTGTTTAGCATGGTAATATAATTGGAAAGGGGGTGTCCGAATAATAGTATTAACTAGTAGCAAGCTAATAGTTGGGGGTTAGGCCTTATCTAGTGTCTTGTAGTCATTTCCAAGCCGAGCCAAGGATTCATTTCTGAGGTGCGGAGCTGGAGAATATCCGGCGTGGATCTCACGAGCTTGACGAGGGCGAGGGATTTGGCAATCGTGGAGCGAGTTCCAAGTGAACAGTGGAAATGGCCAACATGGCCCACGTTGAATACTTTGACTAATATCTCAGAACTCACATAGCTAGAAAACCCTACCAATAGATCCCCAGGACTGTCTTATGCATGACGAAGCTAGCAGCGCTTAATAGAACCCCTACTTTCATACTTTAACCTTCTGATTAAACAAACATCGCACTGTACACAATTTTATTTAATTAACCTCTTAACAAGTCCGTCATTTTATTGTACCTTTGATCTCCCATCAAAAAGTGCCATCATGGCAAGCAGCCAACATAGGAGATTACAAGCAGAAACAAATGAGAGGGAAATTAATCCAAAAGACATGTCTCTAATTCAGTAATGTAGATACACATAATTAGTGGGAATTAGTGAAGGATGCAGAGGGCCAAGAGGGGAAGGGGGTGATAGGTCAAGTTCATTATAAAAATTCAAACACCAAACATAAAATTTTTCAAACTGTATTGTAACATAAAAACATTAAGGCCTTTTCAAGGTTGTGTGCACAATCTATTGGTGAAGCAATTCACCTTTAAGAAAATTTGAATTTACTTAAATTTTTATCTACTTTTAAGCCTATTAAAATGATTTGCCAACATAACATATTTCATATTTGATTCATTTTATAGGTCTATGGGTCATCCTTCAAACAAAAGAATTACCCCCTTGAAAACTCTCCTTTAAAGTGGGGAGATTGGGGCTATCACACCTCCCAATCAAAATGAATAGCTTTTATATGAATAGAAACTTATTTTAGTCCTGTATATATACAGTACATTTTTGGGGGAGAGTGACTTTTTGTTTTATGTGTGTTATAATTATAAATTTGCTTATCAAAATTGTGGTTTTATTATTATTATTATTATTATTATTATTATTATTATAAATAAAATAATTATTTTCATAATTTAGCCATTTTTTCCCCTTATTCATTATATACTAGATTTATATTTGAGGAAACTGAAAACCATTGGCCCTTCCTGACTACATTATCTGGATCCATCCTCGTTTTAGATCACAACAGTTTGTGTAGACAAAATGTTGGAAAAATGTGTATTTATAGGAGTTGTAGGAATATTATCAGAAAGTGAATTGTCAGTGTATTGCTTTGTTTTAATTATGGGTGCATACATTTAGTTTGTATAACATTTTTGTTAGTTGAAATCTGTCTCTTAAATTAAATTCTATTAGAATGGGATGAATCATAAATTTAATATAATATCATGTTTAAAGTTGAGCCTACCCATAAATGCAGGGTTGTAAACAAAAAAAAATGTTTAAAAAAAATATATAATAATTCAACATTGTTGTTTTTTATTTACTATATTTTTTATCTACTATATTTATTTTACGGTCTAGGAGTTGACTTTGGGATAAGTTATTTTTCAAAAAATTAATGAACTAAGTTTTTGGTACTCAAAGTATGAATATGTTAATTTTATTTTATTGGCTTGTTAAATGTGATTACTTCTAATTTGAATCTGTTACATTCTCGCAGTTTGTGCGCTATTTTTAGAAGTAATGTATCGAATCCCGAACAATAAGTACGCACGATGATTACTTTTATATAATTAATAAAATGTGCCATTTTTGCTTTCGAACAAGATCTGGATTGTATAAATTTTGAGGTGGAGAAGTATTTATACAATATTATTTTATATCCTTGTGAATAACAAGTTTGTGAAGCATGGGTTGGTGGAAGAAATGGCAGTGAGCACAAAGAAACTCAACTTCTTGTCGTAAAGGGCAAGTTTTGTTTAATGGTATCATATTACTGGCATTTAGGCTATCTGTATTTACTAATTTAAGTACAATGGATGAGTAGCAATACTATTTTATTTATTGTAGAAATAATATCAAAATTAAGATACAAATAAATATTTCTATATAAAAATGTAGAAATTATTCTGATGTTTCAAGAACTTTTTTCTAAAAAAAGCTCTTAGTTCAAAGTAAATGTTACTAACACTCTGTAACACACTTATAATATGTTCAAAATCTCTTGTGCCTTGGCCGAGTTCGTATCACGCTAGTACTAAGTAATTTCAACCTTACAGGGAATCGAACTAGCAAACTTACTAGAGCTGATTAATTTACGCAATCATTGCTGTCATACCGCGTTAGCATTATTGACTACAACATGGAGCCGATGATAAGTAAAATATATTTAAAACCATTAAAGTTAATGAACTTTTGTGTTCCCAATGCCACAAAGTAAGTAAGTAGTTTATACCCAACAGCCTCTGTGGTATAGTGGTCAGATTTACTGAGTCCCGGGTTCGATCCCCAGTACTTCCAATTAATCAAAGCACAGAGGCCAAATTTAGCACATTAAATTATAGTTATTTTTTATTTTACATGCTTACTAATAAACTCAAATAAATGATACGACAAAATCGTAAGCTACATACTCTCTCGTATAGGTTATTATAGTTAGTGACAAAATCTTCAAAACTAAATTATCTCTAATTTTACCTTAAATATTTTTTTCTCTGATAAATAAGTATACAGTATTATTTATCGCTACCCTCCCCAGATATTTATTTGAAAAAAATAGTTAAAGAATTTTTATAAAAGGTGATTTATAAAGCAATGACCTGAGTTCGTTTCTACTCTGCTCAGTAACATGACCCGGCTACTTGGCCTTGTATATATGGCCCATAGTATTTATTGCAAGGGGGTCCTGTTACATGATTTTTAGATTCTCCCTCCCTCACGTAAGCTCTCTCTCACCTCTCTAGCTTACGTAATTTATAAAGATTTGGTAGGTCATGTTATTTTAATCATTTAGTTATTTTTAGACATGAGGATTGGTAATATCCCACTTTGGTGGACACATGGTCTAAGGCGTCACTCTCGCAATATACTAGTCTGCCGATGACTGGAAGATCGTGGCTCAATCATGATTGGGTGATATTTCCTAAATATGTTCCCACTCTCTCTCCACGCGAACGCGGGTAAACTTCCTCTAAATTGAAACATATTCATCCCTAACCCACTGTTGTAATTAGTTCATACCTAAACAGACAGAATTAATGAAGGAAATGTACCCACATTTGCGTGGGAGAGTAGAAGGAAACGATTGAATAAGATCTCCCCAAAATACCCTCAGCAGAGATTTGAACCCCCAGACAGAAGCGTCTAGCTGGCTGGGATGGATAGGCTAATTCTTCTGCTCGAGAGAATGATTGTATCTTGACGTTTTATCTCCCCACACTTAGTCCAACTTGGTCGCCCACACACTTTCCGGTCCTGCACTACACTTCTTATCTCTATCAGTTCTAGGAAAAGTCTGCTTGCGGCCTCGGCTGATTACTCGTCAGCCTAATCCCAATTGTTTAAGCAAACCCGTATTGATACCAACCTGACGGCTGAAATCCACCAGTTTGTATAATGCTATCAACGCCATCTATTTTGAGAGCTGAAAGCTCAACACACCGCCAGAGAGGGTAGTATCACCGACACAGATAGCTCAGCTCCACAGTGTTTCACTTTAGCCTGACTGTTGAATGTATTTTACAGGCCTACTCAACAAGTCGCCAGCCCAACTAATAAAATTGACGATCTTTGATTGATCACAAATATCTCACAGCTAAGATTAATGGTGCTTTCCAACACCAGAAAATATCACTCTGATAGTCTATGTTGTTTTTGGCAGGGCTCAGAAACTGGAGGAATGGTGGGGGTGCTCAAGCCCCCCGTTAAAAATCTTAAGCCCGCTAGCCCCACCCCAGTATTTTACACGTATATTAAAAACCTTATACTAAGTGTGGTTATCTTAAATAATTGTATCTCACTCTCACTATGTAATTGCAATTATCCTCCAATTGAAATATACTCTCCTTGTTTACAGCTAGTGTACTCAATTTTTTAAGGATGCAGATAGCTTGAACAATTTGCTAGACGTGGGACATAATTAGTAAACAGCTAGAACCAAATCGATCCATGTTAGATGAATTCACAAACTTTATACAGCCTATTCAGAAAAAGACCTATATTATGTATTTTTATTAAGTTAATATATTAATTATTGCATATTTTATTTTAAAAATAGAAATGGTATATTTTTAATACTTTACAATAAAAAATATCTAATTTCAAGGGATGTAACTCAACTGCATAAATTAGAACCAACTAAGCCTGTATTTTATATCTTCAGCAGGGTTGTTGAATGGATTTACTTACACTCCCAAATGTAACCCGGGAGATTGGAATTTACCTTGAAAGTGCAAGTATAAGCACTAAATTAATAATTCACTTTGGTTGCCACATGGTTTAAAATGTCACTCACAAAAACAACTAGATTGCCGAAGATGATGATGGTTTGAATCCCAGTAAGTCTTATGAGATGGGTCTTTCCTAAATGGTTTTTCAATTTCTCCTTGCAAATGTAGGTACACTTTTTAATCCAAACTATTTAATCTCAGACACAGTGTAATCAGTATGTATGCATATAACCTGACCAGGTGGTATGAGACAGTATCAGTACAGTAACGATGGACAATAAACATGGTACAACTAATTGTGCGTGTACTTTGCTACAAATATTGGTGTGTTTTAAGAATTTAGAGTTGAATTTACATAACAATACACCCACCTCAGCATAAAGGGATTAAAAATCTACTCTGTGTAGAATGAAAATATTAGTTCTCTCTCCCTCATTGGGACATACATTTATCATCAAAATGAGCAGTATTAACCTGCTAGCTCCCCCCATGCTCACCCTCATTAGAGGTCTGTAAGGCCAAGATACTGTAAAGGAAATGTAGTCGATGGAAGATGTCCACATTTGGTACGTCAGTTGATACAAGAACAAAGACAATTGTTCCTCTTCTGTTCCTAACGGAACTTGGAACCAGATATAGTCACATTACCGATGTTTTGATTCGCCCACCACAATGAATCTAATAAGGTTCCAACTGTAATAGTCCAGGGATGAATAGGCAGTTAAGTCTAGACTCTCAGGTAATGTAAGTCCAGATGGTGAATAAGAGTCTCTCAGGTGGTGTAAGTCCATGCGGTGAAACCCAGACTCTCAGATGGTGTAAGTTCATGTGGTGAAGCCCAGAGTCTCGGATGGTATTTAAATCAGTGAAGTGCAGCTTCAGCAGAATTATCCATGAGGATTTCCAACAGGCAGATCAACGTATAACTGGCACAAAAGGTTAACGAAGATAATTGATATGTTCACATTCAGGCAATAAATGAGCAATTTATCTTTGTAACAAACATCAATAGACTTATTCATTTTAGAACTTTTCCCCTCTCTTAACATAATAACTATGCATTTATGTTTATGGATTTGGCCAATCATAAAATAGGGCTCCTTTACCCATGGATAAACTTGATACATTACTTTGTGGTAAATAGAAAAGATGATACCAAGCCCTCAAAAATGGAGTCAGGTAAATTCAACATTTAGGTTATAAATCTGTATAAGAATTGATATAGTTCACTATATTAGTTAGTAGCCCTTTTAGTATATTAGTCACTGCTACTATCAGGAGAGCAAATCCATACCGAAGGAAATTTGGTAATAACAGGTTTTTAGCTCATTGTCTTACTAACCGCTCGGGATAGATGTCTATGTAGCCTACTATTTTACGATAATGTGTTAGGGATGAAGGTTTTATTTATAGGAAGTGCACCCAAATTTGTGTGGAGTAAGAGTGAAAAACCATTTAGGAAAAACCACTCTTATTGGGACCAACCGGGATCGAACCTCAATCTACCAGTCATTGGCAGCCAGCCTACTGCAAGCGTGATGCCTTAGACCATGTGGCCAGAAGCAGGTTAAGCAACTACAGCTAGTTTACTCCTAGGACCTCTCTAATAGTTTATACTCCCCCCACCCCCCGCTGTGTGCAAGCTTATGCACGTCTACAGTAAAGATTTGTTAAAATGTTTTTTAATTTCTGAACATTATTTAACTTTGCAGGTTTTATAAATAAGACTGTCATAAAAATGCGGGAATCCAATGATATATATATATATATAAAGGCCTACACTACATTTTCACTCAGTAGTTCAGTTATAATGTAGGTATCCTCATGTGAGTTAGTTGGATGTAAACTCAATAGTGGATGTACAAGTGTGTTTTCACTTAAAGAAAATATTATTTACATGTAACTTTTTTAATTATATATATATTGTTTAAAAATTAGGCTAGATAATTTTATAATAAAGGAAATTGATAAAACTAAAGAAAAAGGAAAAATGTGGGAAGAGTCCAATGCACAAAGGTGACATCTTCTTCCTTTCTTTTCTTCTGTCTTCTATAGTAGAAGTACTCACACACACATTTTAACACAAATAGAATAATATTTCGGCATTGTTGCCTTTATCAAACACAAAGAAGAAGAAAGTACAAATAACACAAACAATGGATTACTCCATGAAATCCATTGTTTATGTACTATGTACTTTCTGGTCAGGAATGTGGGTGCGGTCTCTGCTACCCAAAACTCCAGGGAGGTTGGTCTTGTCACAGAATAGCACTCGCACAGCTTCTGTGGTGGGAAACGTACACCACATTTCGCTTGTTTTAGACCAACCAAATTGATATTTTCTTGACGACACGCGATATCGTTGACTGGTCAACATGGTAGGCCTACAGGTCTCCGCTAACAACCTAAAAATGGGAGAACAAAGTTACTAGCCTATTTTTCAAAATTATAGGAATAAATATGTTTTTTAGAGTTAAGGTTATTTTGGCCCGTATAGTTACACAAAAAATCAATATTAAATGTCAACCAAAATCCCAATAGCTACTGCAGGTCACAAAACAATCAATTAGCCTGAATGCTTCAATTACATAATAAAGAACCATGGAAATAATATGTTGTCAGTAAATAATACAGGTCCTAATATAAAATAAACTTATATAGGCCTACTGGTACTAAATTAATCTTAAATAACATATTACAAAAACCAACATGAACACTTATTAAGGTATTCAATTCAACCATTTAAATTAATTGTTCCTTATCAAAAAAAACCAAGTTATGAACCATGTTTTTTGTAAGTTTAGTAATAATAAATAATATACCTAACCGTTAAATAAAAGTGTATTTATAATTTGGTATCAACTTACCTGTAAGCATCCCGTGGTATAAAACTGAAGGGTAATCAACATTTGCTGTAAATGAAGCAATGGAAGCCCTCGTCGTGTTTCGGGATTGTCAATTTCTAACATGGGGAAGATATCTTGCCATAAAACTTCCTTAGTAAATAGAAATCTCTTACGAAATTGTTCGTCAGAATAAACCTAAAAGGTATCCTGGGAATCCCTAACATGCCTCCGTTGAATCACAGCAACTTTATTAGCCTCTTTTTCAAATTATTCGTCAATTATGACTAAATACGCGACATTTCAATATAAGTGATAGGAGAAACGCAGAAGGCTGGTCGGGACCTTGGAGTTTCTCAAGCGCGTGCTCGTCCTAGCGATCAAATCAACTGTCCTTTGCCTTTTCTCCTACTATTTCTTGCATACGGACCTTATTCTAAAAATTTAGCTTTTAAACTCCCACTACACGCCCGGAATAAGCACATTTAATTATAATAACTGAGTGGGGCTGATGAAGTTGAGTAGAGTAGATTAATACAAATATACTCGTACGTTGAGGGGACTTGTGGAAACATTGTGTAAAGAATATATTATATATACGAGATATATTGAATTATTTCCGTATATTGTTTGATTAAATCCATATTTAGTAATAAATGTTAGATTGAATAAGCTAGTTTCTTATAACTAAGGATATATATAATGAATATGAAACCATCCATACACCTATTTCTATAAGAATAACTCTCTTAAGTTAAACACAACATAAAGCCTACACTCCTCTCAAATAGTGACTCAGTGGTAGTTATGTTTGCATTCCATACCCATGTTTTTTTGTACTACAACTAAATGGATATGGACATATTGTCATATTTCCTCCCTACTCCGGTCAATAGACGTTCTGGTGGCATTGATCCATATCGATATAGTGAAACCATGTAAGTGTGTTTGTTAAATAAACTAAGATGTGTGTTCTACCTGGCATATCCATGAGCTGACGGGCGTAGTTCTGCGACGAGGCCTTCACGAGCCCAATCTTCCACTGTTTCAAGTTGGAGGGGATGTCGTAGGGCTGTATGCCAGGAATACTCAACCTTCGGCCCAGATCCTTGAAATCTTGGGGCAAGTACATCCCAAGTATTGAGCCTTCAGCAGCCAAATCGGCCAACCCGTCAAAGTCCTCTACCTCGATCGTTCTCATTCCGAGGTTTCTTAGCTTGCGGCAACCAATAGCAGAAGCAATCCTGACCGCCTCCTTACGCTCGTCAATATTCTCTTCTACATTGTTGTCTGTAAATTGACCACCGAATCCGACCACAGCTATGGAGTTGAACTCTGGATGTAGCCTGCGTAATATATGTATGTCACCTTGATTCAAAATAGATGTCTTGAGTTTATTCATGAGAATACCTCTCGTCTGGCTGTTGATTTTCCTTCCAACATCAGTCATTTTGACCCCGTTAAGGACGTCTTGACCCGACCACACACCTAAAACTAGACCTTTACTGTTGTTGGTAGAGTCTGTCTTGTAGCAAGATGAAGCGTTGTTCGAGTTGCTTGCGTTATTAGCATTGGTGTATGCAATGGGTTTCGTTTTGGTAATGTTGGGGCGAAAGTTAAACAGCCGCGCCAATCTTTTTAGTGCCGTTTGCATCTTGAACTTTTAGCTTGAATTCAATTTACTTCTCTATAAATACGTTTTGAATACCAGTACGTTTAAAAATATTAAATAATTGTCATAATAACATTAAAATAATAATTATTATTCTCAAACTAAACAATCGAAGTATTCAATTTTACAATAACAACGAATGTCAAGAACTCGAGACGATTTACAACAATCATTTCATATTTTTAAACGTATTCAAAATGTGTTTCTAAAAAAATAAATAGAATTCCCGGTACAAATCACAGATGAGGACGGCAGTGAAAAGATTAGCGCTAGTGATGGGTCGCTCGTGAACGAGTCATTCAAATTGAACGACTCTTGAAAGAGAGCTGTGAAACATTGACTCTCACTTCGCGAGCGAGTCATTCACGCCACCGTTATTCATGACTTTTTCGCTCTCGTTTATTCGCTCTGGAAAGAGTAGGGAGTGTTTGTCATTCACTATCAACTATACATGCTTATTATTGTTATTAGATAGCAGTACGATCTACAATATTAAATTATTTTTCTTAAAATCATTTAGACATAACTCTGTGAATTAGACACTAGAGGCTATAAGCTAAGGTTAATTATTATAAGTAATATGAGTAAGTAATAAAATTAAATAATCAAACAAAATAGGATTTGAATAAATTACACATAAAACTTAATTCGTTCATAAGTTGAAAGGAAAGGGACATATTTGCACGCTCGGAATGGGGATTGTGAGAACTAGTTAGCGCTCGCTTGTCAAGTTATGTTGGGAAGGGGTGAAGGGATTGGGAGCTAGTGAGCCATGTGGTGAAAGATATGACTCATATGAACGACTCTTTTGAGTGAGCGAGCTTATGTGATCTAGCCCGCGTCAACTTGCTGGTTTGACACATAACTATTTTTTTTGGCGCGGCTCATTTATTGGCTAAGTTTGGTTACTTACTAGACACCGAATCTTTACCAGGACTTATCCATGACAAGAACCATATACGTAGGGTGGAGCTTGTTTGACCCAAAAAACTTTTTTTTTTGAGGCACCCTGCCATTGTGTTAGTATTCATTAGAAATTAATACATGCTTTTTTTTAATATAAGTTTTAGGGCTCACTATTAATCCTTGAAATTTGATATTTTCAATGACAAAGAAAGCACAAACTGGTTATCTATATATTTATGTATATTTAACACATATATTCATAAAATAATATGCTTACGCATTGTTTAAAATAAACATTAGTATTAGTATAAACCACTAAATTGTCTCATTTAAGGGTAATGTCCGAATCGTTTCACCAATAAAAACTAGTACTGTTTTTGTTCTTTATTTGTGGTATGTAATTTGTTGTATTCCTCCATCAATGCTACTCCATCCTCTGCAATATCGTTGATAGTCCTAATAGAACAAAACATTTCTCTCCTTGTCTTATAATAATCATCTTCCCCACAGATTTGGACAGTCTTCGATATAAACTTCTATGGAATACCTGTAATACTGAAAAATCTGGTCGTATTGCAAGGTACAAAATATTCTATGATTCTTTTATCAACGATATCCAAACATATGCATTTCAGTTGACTCTTCATTCCTTCACTGTACAAGGCGTGCACCAACTTCCACTTTGTTGGAGCTGAAACTTCTTCGCAAAGAAAAGCAAAAAAACAATCTCCTCTGATTGGTACAACAGATGGCCAATAAACTTCTTCACGGCGGCTTTGACAAACTTTATTTACGGTGTACTTTCTTGTATTATTAATTTTGGATCTTTCAGGTTTTGCATATCGTTTCTAGGTGTAAAACAACTTTTGAGGCTGCTTGGAACCAGAATTCTACGTAAGCTACTACCGTGAAAATGGAACTGTCACGCATTACCTACTCTCCTCTCTTCATATGCTTGAACTGATCTCTTAATAAATTGATTTTCCCGTCCACCCTTGCACGATAAAGTACAGAAGGCTCTCTGAATGATATTCCCTTTTCAGGGAGACCTCTAGGAATAATATCATAGTAAGGTTTAGTAATTATTACGTATAGTCATCTCTATGTTTGAACTTTTCTAGTTTTCTGGGTAAACGAGATCATGTCAGAGGTAATAATTTGACTTCAATTAGGGTATAATTATCATAAGTGACCGTTTTAAACAAAGTATATTCATTATTAGGTTTTAGACATTTTAGAATATTTTAAACAATAATATATTTGGACTGGTTGCACTTCCAAAGGCCTCAACAGCTACCACTTCTAGCATAATTTCCATGATATACTGAACACAGGATAACCATATCATTTTCTTTCCATCTTGTGTTCCAAATGGATACGTGCCTTCTTCCTTGTTCCAAAATCTACTGCAGTCTTGTCAAAGCTTATACATATTATTTGATCGCAAAGATACCACGATAATGCTGTTTCAAAAACTGCCGAAGCTGCTGACTCTCCTGTTGCAGAAACCCGTTTGGGAAATGCGAACAATTGATCAACACTCTTACCAGATACCACAATTGGAAGGCGATCAGGTTTCATTTCCGGTTATATCTTTTATCATTTTCCATACCAGTGGATAGTGAGGGGGACTTTTGTCATAAATACAGTCTTAAGACTCCGAACTCTTCTGTCGATACTTTATACGTCTACGACGGATAGATGAACTGTTAATATTGTATTTTGAAGGATCGTAGATGTTCGTCACTTAAAAGTAGTCGTCAGTACAACCCTGGTGGAAAAGCACAGGAACATACCATAGTAAACCAAGGAAAACCGTAGTTGGTTTCGTATGATTTTTTAGGGTCCCAGGAAATCCAGAGCATTACTCCCGTGTGGGCTGCTATGGATTTGTCAGGTTCTCTCAGCGATAGAGAATACCAATGGGAATCAGACATTGTCTAGAACACTCAGGGTCTGTGGTTTAAAATGGTTTTCTTTGGGAAGTGGAAAACCAATGCAAACAAAACTTTGTCTGAATCACTTTGGGTCTGTGGTTTGAGATGTTTCTTGATGGTATGAGTCAAACCATTGCAATCCAGACTTGGTCTGGAACACTCTCAATCTGTGGTTTGGTCTGGGTTTCTTTGAGACAGAACAAACCAGACTTCGTCTGGAACACTCTTGATCTGGGGCTTAGTCCGGTTTTCTTTGGGACAGGAGAAACCAATGAAAACTAGACTTTATTTGGAACACTCTTGATTTGTGGTTTAGTCTGGGTTTCTTTGAGACAGAACAAACCAGACTTTGTCTGGAACACTCTTGATCTATGGTATGACGGAACAAACCAATGCAAACCTTACTTTGCTTGGAACCCTCAGAGATTTTTTTTTCTGGTTTGTTCCGGGACGAGCCAAACCAATACAAACCAGACTTGGTCTGGAAAACTCCGGGACTATGATTTGGTCTGCTTCTCTTTGGGGCTGAACAAACCAATGTAGACCAGACTTGGTCTGAAACATTCTGGTAGTGTGGATTAGTTAGTTATCTTTGGGATTGAACTAACTAATATGAACCAGACTTTGTCTTGAACACTTTAGGTCTGTGGCTTAGTCTGGTTCTCTTAGGTACTAAACTAAACAATGGAAACCAAACATTGTCTGGAACACTCTGGGACTGTAGTTTTAATGGTTCTCTTTGCGACAGGCCAAACCTATACGAACCAGACTTTATCTAATAAACTCTGAGACTGTTTTTTTCTGGTTTCCTCTGGGACGGGCCACACAATTTATACAAACCATGATTTGTCTGGAATTGTAGTTTTTTTTTCAGGTTCTCTCTAAGATGGGCCAAATCAATTGGAATCAAACTTTGTATGGATTACTCTTGGGCCCGTATGCAAGGACGATGCTGAGCACGGCCAGAGTACGGGCTGAGCATGAGCCTCGTGCTAGGACGATCGATGACGCAATATCTTGAGTCTTGCCAGAGCCTGCACTGGGATTCTGGATCTTTTCTTTCCCTTTGAAAGAGAGTCGTCATGTCGTCCCCGACCGTCGACTCTCTTTACGAGCAAT
>CABFVX010006518.1:0-23216 GCA_902151425.1 Timema shepardi
CCTCTCTACAAGGGTGAGTCTCAACTCCGACAAAGTTTGGAGGCCGGGTCACGTGATCCATTAACATTAGTGGCGACAGTTGGGTCGGGGAAGAGGGGATGGGGAGGACCGAGAACACCTTGAGAACTAACCAACGATTTACAAACTGATAACATACTTACAGAAGCAGTCCTTACGGTCTGAGGGGGGCCTGGCACGTTAGACAGAGGTTAGTGCCTGCCCCAACAAGCATAACGTAATCAGCACTAAGCCCGTTTGAAAAAAAAAATCTTGAAAGTGTTAAAACTCTTGGCTGGGAATCGATCCCGATATTCTTGGATCAACAGGCAAGCGCACTGCCCACTTAGATTACGTGTTGGGCAAGATACAATGGGTTGTAATGTTAGCATACACCTACTCCTTATTGCCTATTCGGGATCCAAACCTAGACTTCCTAGTAACCAGCAATACAGTTGATTGCGATACTGACGCCTTTGAGCACCAGTAGGATTGGATAAAATATAATTTTATTGTTTCTGTATTGAGCATTGCGGCATTGGCTGACCTTATCTCAAATACCACAACAATGTGTTTCTCGGGACTGGTACTTTATAAATGTTGCATTCACTATTCACTGAGAATATAATAAAATGTATCTATTTAATTTCACCTTTGTATTCATTATCCATGGAGTTGAGTATTGTGACATTGGCTGACCTTATCTCAAATACCCCAACAATGTGTTTCTCGGAACTGGTACTTTATAAATGTTGCATTCACTATTCACTGAGAATATAATAAAATGTATCTATTTAATTTCACCTTTGTATGCATTATTCATGGAGTTGAGTATAGACGACAATTGGACTTGAGACGTGTCAGCCAATGAGAACCCGAGGAGAGGCTCTAGCCAATTAAATGCCCATACACACAGCAGACCAAAAATATTTTCACATCGCTTCTGTTGATGTTTGTCAAAGTGCTTTGAGGTAGCCATACTTGTTTGTAAATAGAAATTTCTTTATTTTAGTATCAATGATAATGATTTTAAATATGAGTGAAAATAAAAGGGAACTATTACATTTTGTATTCTGTTATTGATAAGTAAGGCCATCATAATATCCATAACAATTACAAACTCAGAACAAAAAAATAAATCAAATTTGATTTAATAGTTCAGACACCACTTAAATTAGGTTGAGCTGTTTCAAAATGTGTACCAGCACTGAGTAAAACCTTATCACAAGGGATTTTAAATAAATTTCCTCCTATAGCCAAGTGACTTTACCTACATCTCTATGAATACAAATAATCTATTCTAGTCAATCTTTAATCATTACTTCATTATAAGCCATTGTATTTGTTTTTATAAATAATCATGCCCTGTACGTTATTAGTTACGAATAGCTATAAACCCAGATTAAGTAAAGTTACAATAAGCTAACTCTGTGACTTTCACTCGTCTATAACAACTTTATAATATATAAATTTTGAGCGACTGTTCTAATTCTGTTTGAACACCCCCCTCCAATTATTTCCGATGCACCCCATGCAGGGAGAACTAATGGCGGAGGGTCCCCATCTCGTGGAATTAGATTACTCGCCCGCCATTAACGCTCCATAATGGACCCAAGTGCTACTGCCCGGCGTGGCGAGAGGAAGTAGCTGAAACTTGATACACATCCCGATAGAGTGGGTGTGAGTTGCAAGTTCAGGTCACAGATCCTGATACAAGATATCTTGGCGGTGGTACTTTCTAATGGAGGGAAGTTTTCACGGTCGAAATGTTTTACACCCCCTCCTCCCACCAATGGACCAAACCCAACCAAACTCCATCCATAGAGTAGAGATGGACCAAACAGTGATTTTACGATATCAGTGAATACAGTGACTGTGATTTTAAAATATCGGTGATTTATCACTGTGACCTGTATTCACAGTGTTTTGATGGACCGATATTTTTTCACTTTCCAACCACGTTCAAAGCTAGTATTTAGCTACTGCCCGAGTAGGCGAGTACAATCGAGTATGGAGTATTTATGAGTATTGAGTATTGGGTATTTAGTATTTACTCGATTAGTCCCATGAGTATCGGTTGGAAGGAAACTAATTACCAGTGGCGGCTCAAGTATAGGCACTGCGGAACTGCAGCACCCCCTATTTCCACTTGATATTATTGATAACATTTAATATAATGAGTCATTTTTTTAAATTCTTTATTTATTTTTGTAGTGCAATATATATTCCTTAAGATTAATGTCAGTACTTCAGTAGCCATCCCCCAGTTTATGAAAAAGATACAAAAACCTTTGTATGTAACTGTGCGCATCACAGTGCCAGCGACGTGGTGTTTGACTGTTGTGCGCATGCACACATAGGATGGGGTTGGGGAAGAAGACGGGACTGCCAGGTAGAGATAGCACTGTTGCTCTCGCAGTGCCGGCTCTGGAGTGATGGTGGAAGGAAGTGTTTTTTTTTACTCGGCGTGTGCTGTGCTTAAAAACCGTGTACCATATTTTTAAATGTGATAAAGTGTAGAAGAGTGTAGAATTAGATTATTATTCTGCTTTCAGCTATTCTATTTTATTCATTTTTTTCCGGTTCTTTTATTTAACAGAAAGACTAAATGCGCTTGCAATACTTTCAATAGAGAAAAATTTCCTCAATTGTCATCCAGAGATCAAGGAGAAAGTTATTGAACTTTTCGCGCAAATTAAAACAAGAAGAATGGATTTCATTTTTAAATGAATAGATAAAGTTTGAACTGTAACAATTTAAGTTAAAGTAAGTAAAAAAGGTTTTTTTGTTAAGATTTTATCAAGTTCCTGAATAAATTTTCTTTGTATACATGTTTTTTTCCCCATCTACACAATTTTAAACAAAGGCTAAACATTTTCTGGAGCAGCACCCCCCACTAATTTTAGCTACGAGCAGCCATTGATAATTACTCGAGTGTTTGGCGGTTTGCAATGAAATTATATTCTTAAGGAAGGGCCTAACATAAACTCTTCCTGTCGGCACTGACATTGACAATCTACATACAGCTACTAAATCATCAGGTTTCATCTGGGTTTCGTGTTGCCTGACTAATGTACAGTCAATACAAAAGTATGCGTTTTAAGATGTTTCATACAGTTGATAAAAAAGATAAATCAAAATATGTTATTTTATATTTTATAGTGGAATGTTATGTAATTTGGGCAAAATTAGTTGTCCAACAAACATTATGTTAAACTTGAATACTAATATTAAAACTTATTTGACGTACTATAAAAAAACTCTTGTAATTGTGTAATTTATTTAGTGATCTGTTTTACTACAGTAAAAATTTATGTTACATTAAAAATGAACCTAATATAATGGCGATTAGTTCAGAAAATGTTGTTTAAAATGCAGGTCATATATGATATTATTGTAGTGTTGTTTTATTTTAAATACCGTACAACTAATAGTAGATGAGCTATACATATATTAGAAGCAAATAAACTTTAGATTAGACTATAGGAGGATTAGGATCATCAACGAATAGTAAATATTAAGGTTTATTTATTATTTTTTATTTTGTTATTTATTTTAATTTATTACTAGCGATTTTGGGGATAGGATCACCGATTATTTTTTTGTAACCTGCTTTTAAAAAGAATCCGAAATTTTATTTGCTTAGTAAGCAAGATCGAGTCACTGAGAGTAGCGGTGATCATATGGAATCGGTGAAAAAATCACAGTCAGTGATTTATCAGTATCCCCGTGGCTTCTTTGGTGCTGACTGACAGCTCACAGCTGACTTCTGACAGTCAACATTTAGGTATATACCTAAATCTTGACTGTCAGAAGTGACAGCTGCTAAACACATGTTTTTGCAGATTATATGGTTCGGCGTAGGGATACATAATTTGGTCTGGTTACTTTTCAAAGCTGTTAGTCAGCACCAAAGAAGCTATGGGGCTGCTGTACCATAGAGCTTGTGATGGCTCAAACCAGCTCGTTGATGCGAGCTAGCTCACATAGGCTCGTTCACTCAAAAGAATCGTTCACGAAGAGTTCAAATGAGTCAAATCATTCACCGCATGGCTGGCTTGCTCCCAATCCCTTCACCCCTTCCAATCCCAAGCTTGACGATCGACCGCTAAATAGTTCTCACAATTCCCGTTCCGAGCGTGCAAAGCTGTTCCTTCCTTTATACTTCTGAACGAATTAAGATGTATGTATAATTTATCCGAAGCTTATTGCGTTTGAATCTTTAATTTTATTGCTTACGCATATTATTTATAATAAATAACCTTAGTATATAGCCATTCAGTGTCTAAATCACAGAATTATGTCTAAGAAAAGTAGTTAAGTTAATATTGTATGCAGTGCTGCAATCTAGTAACGATAATAAGCATCTATAGTTGATTATTTTCGTAGTAACGAACGAAGAACGACAGAAGAGTCGTGACTCTTTCCAGAACTAATGAACGAGAGCGGAAAGAAAGCTGTGAACGACAGCTCTCTAAACTCAGCGAAGAAGGGCGGTTGGAAATAGTGCAGAAGCGATGCGTTGATCTCCAAGACGAGCTAAATCAAACCGAACATTGAACGAAAACGCAAAGCGAGTAGGCAGAGATAATGATAGCGTATGAGTGAAAAATATAGGTAAAGAAACACCAAACTAATGCAAGATGTCTCCCGTAAAGTGTCACGTGGACACAAAGAATGATCAGGGGGAAAGGGAAGGAGTGCCTGATGCATCCTTGCGGTAATATTTAGGGTAATAGGCGTATTTAATTTAATTTCATTAATTTAAGCTCTTACAACTGACGTGCATACGTTTATTTTGTACAAATAATAATATAAATGTTTAGTAAAAACTGTTGGCCTATTGGTCAATGTATCAGACGCGTGATGTAGTGTGTAATGGCGGCGTGAACGAGTCGTTCGTTCACAGCTCTCGTTCAATTTGAATGACTCGTTCACAAGCGACCCATCACTACATAGAGCACAAGAGAAAACAAATAGGCTTCCCAATAATATCATCAAATCGGACCTTGTTTACTTCACACGGTCATTTAACAGTTTATAGATAATTATTTATACATTTTCTCTATCATAAAAATAACTGTTCATTATTTATACATTTTCTCTATCATAAAAATAACTGTTCAAATAATAAATTTGTTGTTGGGAGACATACTTTGGAATTGAAGGATTTACATGCAAAATAATTAATTCATCTCAAGTGTTATCAAAGAAAAGAAAAATACTTTAAATTTTGAAGTAGCAATCTCTACCAATATTAATTTACTCAGTGAATGTATAGGTATTAATAGAGCGACCCTGAAGTAATTAAAAATAAAGTTGAGGTCTTAAAAAAGATCTACGACTGTAGATGTGAACAGAAGTGACACAAACTGTCGTTGCTGGGCTTTGCCACAAATGCTCCTGTGATTAGGACAAAGATGGTTTCTGTTTGGAAGCGTCCTAATAGGCGTTTGGGTTCTTTGCTTATGTACTAATCACGCAAACAGTTCTAGGTATTATAAAGGTTATATTTAGATTAAATGTTCCAACATTTGCACAGAGGGAGAGTGGAAATCCCTTTAGGGAAAAACCTCCCTCGATTCACTTGACCAAGATTTGAACCTCGATCCCAAGTGTCATTGGCAGTCCAGTCTGCGAGAGCGGCACCTTAGACCACGTGGCCACCGCAGCGGGTTAGCAAGAAAGTTGGAAAGTTGACTTGGAGCAGTTTCATACCGAACCTATGCTGGCAGCCGGGGTTCAATCCTCGGTCCCGGCACAGATTTATCTGATTACCAAACCCTTCCTTCACCTCTGACAAGACATCTTGTGAATGTGGGGAATGCCAGGCCTCCACCGTGGTTCGGATTCCACGTTAAACTGTAGGTCCTCCATTTCATCTCACAATCACCCTACCATTACACATTAGCGTAAGGGCGTATAACCCGAACGGGTAGTAAGACGCAGTGCTAATAATAATAATNCGAACGGGTAGTAAGACGCGGTGCTAATAATAATAATAATAATAATAATAATAATAATAATAATAATAATAATAATAATAATAATAATAACAACATACCGAACCCGTCACCCTCAAGTATTAATATCTTTTAGGTTAAACGAATATCATACAAATGGAGTAAATATGAGGAATGTAGTCTCTAAATTAAATGTACCAGAATTTGCATGGCTAGAGTGGTAAATCATTTTAAAAAAAGATCAAACTAAAATATCCCAGTCATCAATTGAAAGACCTTGAGACCACTAAAGTAGGAATTTTTTTTGCCATACAAATCTTTAAACTTTACCAGTAATTAACTAAAAGTTGGGTTAGTTTGGGAAGTTCCAGGAATGTTTTTGTCACAAATTGGCTGCTATTCAGTGTTAATTATAATAATCAATTGGTTTTCCTTTTGCTTGTATTTCTACACCCACATCCTCAAAGTTGTGTAACAAACATCAGTAAAAACTCTGTCCTAATTAAAACACAAACCAATTCAAATTGGGAACAGGTCAAAACATTCCAAAGAGAACACAAAAACTCACAATTGTTTATTTGTTTATTATTATTATGTGATAGAAATAATCTACATCAGAATGGATATGTTGATTGATAAAAATATGTATCATAAATTACTTAAAATATATTGATATTATTATTGTTAACATTTTCATTAGAATATTTACCTTGTGAATTTTTAAAAATATTTATTTTTTACAACTTATTGGAGCAAAGAAGTCAACCTTATATTTATTTAAATGCTGTTGTAGTCAAATTACCAACAGGAATATTATACTAGAACGATTCCTTCCGGAAATACTCTCAGCTTGTCACCAAGCAGTTAACTGATATATCCACAGCCCTTGTCCTGTCACCAAGCAGTTAACTGATACATCCACAGCCCTTGTCCTGTCACCAAGCAGTTAACTGATACATCCACAGCCCTTGTCCTGTCACCAAGCAGTTAACTGATATATCCACAGCCCTTGTCCTGTCACCAAGCAGTTAACTGATATATCCACAGCCCTTGTCCTGTCACCAAGCAGTTAACTGATATATCCACAGCCCTTGTCCTGTCACCAAGCAGTTAACTGATAGATTTATAATATTGTATTCACATTGTATTGTACATTTTAATGTAGTAATGCAAGATTGTTTTCTGTTCCATAGTTTGGTTAAAACAATACAGTAAAATTATTAATCTCTAATAATTTTTTTTTAAAGTAAAATGGGAAAATAAAGTACAATTCACAGCAAGAAACTGTATACATGAAGACAACCATGGCATGCTGGGAAAGTATTGTTTTTATTGTTTTTGGAAGACAATATTTAAATACAAACATGGGAACGACACATCACAGACATGATATGGGAGGAGGGACGACCCATTTTACCACAGATTTCTTCCTACTGTCGAATGGGGTCTAATCTCCACACCCACGTATGTCGACATTGTCTCAATCAAACAAATATACAATAAAATACACGTACCTAGGATGACAGCTCTGGAACAAACCATACAACAATGCCTCGGAGGACTAATTTATCTACTCCATCACCTACTAATCTCGCCAATAAATGTTTTGGTGGCCCACACTGTGATGACTAAGCTATCACCGTTTTATTGGATGTGTACACTCAGCAACAAAAAATACCGAAACTGTCTGCTTTAAGCTGTAAATGTTTATGGAAGGCAACAGATATTTGATTCAACCAACAATAACGATAGATACGTAAACTTAAGTCATACTGTATTTAGAACAAAGAGAAATTCTGGCTTATTGGTTGCACGAAATGTATTTCATTGATATTAATTTGTTTCAATGCTCGCATCCAAAACAAACGCAAGGGTGGTGTGGTCCGAGAGTGGATAGTTGCACGAGGTTTGATATGTACAAATAGCGCCAACACGAGAAATGGCTCAAGACGCGAAGGACTGGTCACACACAAATTGTACTTCTGCGGAAACACCAGTAGTTGTGAAGAACCACTCGCACATTTTAATACGGATAATGGCTGACAGAAATAAACACATGACCTCGTGGTGATGACATGGAAGAAGTAAAATGTGAATAAAGCTAATATAAACTAGGAAGTTGCAGATATCGATTAACATTATTGTCATGTCCATCCATGCAAGGACGTGTTACACTTCGCTATGTCTTCATGTGGAGAATGCTATGCATGTCACGCATGGATACGTTTAATATCTAAGATTGAATGTGTATAAAAATATTTGATTTAATGGGACCAATTTTTTTTAATAAAAAAATATTAGTAGAAGAAAAAATAAACTTTGAAAATTTTTTAGTACCTAACAAATACCAATTTTCGACAAATGAGCCTTCATACATATGAAAACATACCGAGAAATGGTTATTAGCCCGTTTTCGAAGAGAAAAAAATATAAACATGTAAGATGTCTGAATCACAAAAGATTAGTTCTGATAATTTTTTGTTGATACAAACACGAATTGAATTGTCGGTGAAAACTCCACACCAGTGCAGAGGAAATGTGTCGGATGTAAGCTCCGCGGTAATTTCCAACAAACATCCACCTCGATTGTCAAAACTGCAGCGTTTTATTGGTGGACTCGACATAAAAACAGGCAAAGCAAGCTACAGTAGATAAAAATATAGTTTTAACAAAAAAACAAATGCAATGATTTCTCTTTTAACTATCAACTTTAGCTTTTCCCAGATATTGATAGATTTAAGATCTTTGTAAGAAACTTTGGAAATGTAGCTTCCAGCTGGAATGTCCAAGAAAATAATAATATATTTTGAAACAACAAACTTGTTTAAAAACCATCTTACAACAAGAGTTTTATGACCTTGAAATAGTGAAACATGTTTACCAACCCTACTTGTAGAAGATTGTTACAATATTTGTCTTTCAACGGACACCCAACCTTTGAGACACTGACCATGACCTAGAGTTATTGGTCCATCTGACCACCCAGCACTAGGTCACTAGGTCACGTTGCTAGAGGTAGGTCAGGAACAACCAACCAAACATCTCACATTACACATACATTCTCTTACTACTGTATATTTTGGTAGAAAGGACATTTTTTTTGTGGTCAAGTGGTTTAAGGAGTCATTCCCGCAATAGACCAGAGGCTTCCAGTCACAGGAGTTTAGGGTTCAGATCCCAAATAGGGTTTACTGAGGATTTTGTTTAAAATAGTTTATCAATCTCCCTCAACATAAATACACGTACAATTCTACTTATCTTTACCTACTCATCCCAACACCACCAGTGTAGTTAAACGTTGATAGTCCGAACATGCGGCGCAGAACAAACCGGTGGTACAGACACTACATCCGTACCAGTCCACAAGGGAATGGTTGCAACCCTAGTGTTAACAAGACAAACTACCCGGAAACTTGAATCACGACTTACAAACTGAATCTGGAAAATATGTTTCTTCTCCTCAAAAAAACACAAACAAAAATTGTGTTAATCTTTAAACCATTAACCGTGATAATATTTGAGTAGCTCAGAACAGGGCCGTATTACCCATAATGCTCTCTGTGGCAAGTAGGCAGCCGGGAACGATTATTAAAACTATTGTTTTTATTGTAACTTGTTGTAAAAATAAAACTAGGCCAGAGTCGACAATTCCTGTTCCAATATTTGAGGGTGAGATCGGGTCAAGGTCACATCTCGCCGTGTCGTCAGCAGACACAGGGGGAAGAGGGGGGCGCCAGGGGGCACTCCTCCTGGTCCCCGGGTCTGGGCCGACCCCTGCGGCCGGGCAACATGGCCCGGTCCACCGCCTGGTCCATGCGCTGCATGATGCGTTCCAGGAGGAGTTCCACCGCCAGAGACACGTTCATTCCGGTCACGGCGCTCGTCTCCACGTACACCAACCTGACGGCAACAGCACAGCCACCAGAGCCCAGAATGTCATTTATCACCCCATAAGAAGTGATACATCAGCACTCGCGCGGTGCTACCTGGGACAACTCACCCGTACTTGTCAGCCATCTCCTGAGCTGCTAGTTCGGACACAACTCGCTTGTCCTCAAGGTCACACTTGTTCCCGCACAGGATCACGTCCGGGTCATCGCAGTAGGCGTGAGTCTGCACACAGGACCGACAGTCAGTGGGAGGTTGTGTTGCGAGGAGCAGGAACAGGACTAGTGGCAGCTCATGTAGTGAGGAACAGGACTAGTGGCAGCTCATGTAGCGAGGGTCAGGACTAGTGGCAGCTCGTGTAGCGAGGAACAGGACTAGTGGCAGCTCATGTAGCGAGGGTCAGGACTAGTGGCAGCTCATGTAGCGAGGGTCAGGACTAGTGGCAGCTCGTGTAGCGAGGAACAGGACTAGTGGCAGCTCGTGTAGTGAGGGTCAGGACTAGTGGCAGCTCATGTAGCGAGGGTCAGGACTAGTGGCAGCTCGTGTAGCGAGGGTCAGGACTAGTGGCAGCTCGTGTAGCGAGGAACAGGACTAGTGGCAGCTCGTGTAGACGAGGAGCAGGAACAGGACTAGTGGCAGCTCGTGTAGCGAGGAACAGGACTAGTGGCAGCTCATGTAGCGAGGAGCAGGAACAGGACTAGTGGCACCGCAGTTTTATCAAAATATGGACCACCAATTTTTTTCAAACAACAAACATTGTCTACACAGTTACGACAGACACGAGACAGAGCAGTGGGTCGCTTACAACTAGAACACTACGAGGCACAGTAGCCCCGTGGCTTCTTTGGTGCTGACTGACAGCTCACAGCTGACTTCTGACACTCAACATTTAGGTATATACATAAATCTTGACTGTCAGTAGTGACAGCCGCTAAACACGTGTTTTTTGCAGATCATATGGTTCGGCGTATGGATACATCATTTGATCTAGTAACTTTTCAAAGCTGTCAGTCAGCACCAAAGAAGCCATGGGGCTGCTGTACATCTATAACACGTGCCTCGTCCGTGTTCAGGGATGTTTCCTTCTCGAGGATCTGAGCAATCTTCAAGGGAGAACAGTGTGACTCCTTGTTTAGACATAGTGCACGTATTATGTACGTTTTCTACTTGTCTCGTAACGTAGACTGTCTCTCGGGTCGCACAGGAACAGTCGCTTGTTTCACCTCATAATTACTTTCCTCCATAAATATTAATTTCACACAGACTATAACCAAAACTACATTCGTATTTCTCAGTCACAAAATTTATCATAGACCACGTTTCCCTTTCAATAAAAACTAACCTAAAGATTTATTATCTTCTAGCCGCCAGCGGCTTCAAACCGTCACATTGGCAACACTGGAGGAGTCGGGACGCAGAAGATGACACTGAGGTGAACACAAATATAATGCGTGCTTTGCAAGTCGGGAACACACATGCAAGATAATTACAAGCGTGCTATAAAGCGTTCACACAGAGAGTGCAAGGGCGCACACTGACGCCAGAAAGGTGGGGAAAGTGGGGGTACACAACCGTGCAAGGCAGACAGAGGGTCCGTGACCGGCCTACCCTCAATTGATCCAGCCAGTTCCTTATTTCCAGGAACGATTGTTCGTTAGTGAGGTCAAACAGGAGAAGGAAGCCCATGGCGTCCCTGTAGAAGGCGGTGGTTAGGCTACGATATCTGAGACATAACACGCATCGAGTTAGTTCTAGAAGGAACTGTAGTAGTTCTGGCTGTGTCAAGATTAGAGAGTCAGGAAGTGCGGACACACTTGTTACAGAACTAGCTATCAGCAACAAATGTTCTAGTCTAAGATAATAAGAACATGATGTGTTAAATAGAAAAGTTACTACAGTTGATAGGTGTGGTATAGCCGCAATTAAATAGAAAAATGACACAGGAGTCGAACCAGGGCCTACTATGCCAATTCTCTTACCGCTGAGCTATCCAAGAGTTGTTATTATTATTAGCACCGCGTCTTACTACCTGTTCGGGTTATACGCACTTACACTAATGTGTAATGGTAGGGTGATTGTGAGATGAAATGGAGGACCTACAGTTTAACGTGGGATCCGAACCACGGTGGAGGCCTGGCATTCCCCACATTCACAAGATGTCTTGTCAGAGGTGAAGGAAGGGTTTGGTAATCAGATAAATCTGTGCCGGGACCGAGGATTGAACCCCGGCCGCCAGCATACAAGTTTGACACCTTACCCCTAGACCGCCAGGTGTGGTCTATCCAGAAGTTGTCATAGAGATTGCTCAAATGTAGCTGCCGAGTTCCACACATCCATAAAGACTCGGCCTTAAGATACGAGTGAAGGCTGACCTTGGGCATGGGGCGAATCTTGGATACCTCAGTGGTAAGTACTAAGCCAAAGGTCAAAACTAATTATTATTATTACTATGGCTAGTTAGCCAATCTCAGCGCGTAGAACAAGAGTTTTTTTTAACCATCCAAAAGGCCATGCTGCTATCTCTTATCTGCGATGGCAACTTAACAAGAGTACCAACCTCTCTTGGCCTGCCGTGTCCCACAGCTGCAGATGCACCCTCTGACTGCGACCTTGGTTCCGATATGTCTACGACAGATGTAAGACATTTCAACAAACAGTTTTCAAACAGTCTACAGAGCAAGCTGACGCTCGACATATCTGCAGGAGTACAAAGCACAGCCCATTAATTTTATTTTATGAAGGTATTTAATAAAGGCTTTCTGGACAGACTGATTATATCAGCGCATGACTTACAGACTAGCTTAGGTAGTCTAAAAATACAAAACACCCAGCCCATTGATTTATTATTGTGCAAGGAAGAGCTTCAATTTAATCAATAATACATTTTTCAATTATGCTGATAACCAAACCAAAGACCCCTTAATTAATAATACAGAGTCGCTACTGGCTCGGCTAAGATACAAACACACGATAACTACTCAGGGTGTAGCTTGTAAGATAGTCATAGCGAAATGAGTCAAGGTAAGACTGCTACCTTGCTTGGTTCCACTATGGTGTGGTTTATAAGATAGTCATAGTGTAATCAGTCAAGGTAAGACTGCTACCTTGCTTGGTTCCACTATGGTGTGGTTTATAAGATAGTCATAGTGTAATCAGTCAAGGTAAGACTGCTACCTTGCTTGGTTCCACTATGGTGTAGCTTATAAGATAGCCATAGTGTAACGAGTCAAGGTAAGACTGCCATATTTCAGTGTAGATGGCGTGTGAAGTGTGGTAGACTGCAAGGTTACACTGCAGGGTCAGGAACTAGTCTGGACTCCCGAGGACCTGCAGAGGGGAGGCTGACTATCTAATAAGCCCCCCCCATTATTCGTGTGGAAGGAGTGCTGACCACTCACCATCCTCTTCTCCCTGAAGTCTATACCGACGGTGGAGATGAAGCGAGACTTGAACGTCCCATCCGTGTACTGGTACAGGAAACTGGTCTTACCGACGCCGGAGTCTCCCAGCGCCAGAAACTTGATCAGGTAGTCGTAGTCCATGGCGGTCCCTGCGGCACAACACGGTACGATATGACTTCTGACTTGGCGTGCAGACTGAGCTGGCCCCACCAGGTTCAACCGAGTGCAGACAGTGAGCTGTCGAGCTCAGCTACTCTACCAACAGATTGCAAATACGATTTAAAAAAAAAGACTTGAGAACGTATAATTAAACTTCACTAGCAATCAAATAACGATTAAATGCAAAATTAAAACTATCAAAATCTCGTAGCTAGGTCACTGCTGAATCTATACCAACCTGTTGCCTAAAAGTCAACGCCCCCTTTTCTTACGTCAAATTCTAGGATTTTAATCCCAGGTGATTCACAACAAATAATATTTTTGACCTAAAAACACATTTAATTTTTCAGCTATTAAGAATTAAATCTTTTTTTTGTCGTATTTAAATGAGAGTTCTTGTATTATGCCATTATTTTTGATTTTAGTCTAACGCGTGCCTACTGCCAAGAGGTTAATAATTTCAGAATCAAATGAGCTCCTTATATAATTGCTCATACAAGTTTTATTCTTTTAATTTATAAAGTCATATGCATTAGAGAAATCATTTTATTATTGATATTGGACCGTTTTAAAACAATTGATTAATTATTGAGTTAAGCTTACATAATTATATCAAATGAAAGCCTAAAATGATTAAATAAGAAAGCTCTCGGTAGATGGTACCACCTTCAACCATACCTCGTTCTTACGGATAGGTTACTCAATAATATATAATGTTAGTTAGTTATTCAGAATTTGTTTATAAAAAGAGCCAAAATCGGCTCGTATACAAATAAACATCCTAATGTAGTCGTGGTTCATTCACTAACTTGTTATATACATTTAGGAAAGTAAGATTGATTATAATTTTTATAGGGTATACATTATTAATTGTCCTCACCCGGCCACATTATTTTAGATGCAATCACCCCAATGATAGTAAAATTACAAATAAACATAATAGTATACAAAAAAAACCTTTACAAAAAATAAAACAACCATAAGTACGGTATACATACACATTCTGCTCTAATTATAAATAACATCAGTTGCTAAAAAATTAGATACCATTTCACCCACCTGGTCACCTGGTCAAAATTATTTTCCAGAATTTACCTCTTAACATCCTTTTTTAAGAAGATTACGTTTTTTCATCTTTATTTCTTGTGGTATTATATTTTAAAATGTTAGTCCCTTAATCTTTCGCACCCTCAGAACTTTACTGCAGCAACTCAAAATCATAGGTTTTCGAGAAAATGAAGTTAAAGTTTTATTGCCTCTATGTAATTCCAAAGCTCTTTCTTTGGGGTTTATTTTTTATTAGTGCTATAAAATATGTTACCAAGCCACACCAATGATTTCAGGTACCTACGTTGACAATTTGTGGCTATCTTATAGTAATAGAGTTGATAAAGCACTGCTCTGGAATAGATTGTGCTATTTATGAATTCAATAATGAATTAGCCCCCCAACTAGTGGACTAATTTGAAATTATAGTTACTACTATATAATATATAGCACTAGAAAGATTTTTTTCCCCCCGATTTTTTCACGGAGTCAAATCAAAAACTTTTTTTTTTTACTTACTACACTGATCCTCTGAGGGTGCGCTTTATTGAGTATAGTCCAAAAGTAGTGGTGTTTACTCTGTTCTGGAAATAATTATTCAGATTTCTTGTGGAGTAATAATTATCTTTTTTTGTATTCCCCAATTTTTAGGTTAGGTACTAATAGTTAGGTTGTTTTCAAGTTTATATACCATTACAACCGTATACAAAAAAATAGCTTTTGTTAATTTCAAAATACCCAACCTTTTAAGTTAAATGTCGCCCTCACCACTTGGCAGCCGAAAAAAAAAATTAGTGCTGTGTTTTATAGTCTTATTAGTGGTATTAAAGACTTTTAAAAATATTACCCCAGATTACATTTAAGTAGGACATGTGCAAGTTAACCATTTAACCTATTATAGACAGCTTGTATAATAGAAGTTCATGGTTGACACTGTCAAATGCCTTTTATAAGTCAATAAATAGAACTCCTGAAATCTTAGTATTGTCATCCAACTTTGAACGTATTCTGTATTTCATCAATCAATTCAAAAGCTGCAGTTAGTGTATCATATTTCCCCTTGAATGTGTGAAACTTAAAACATGGTAGTTAAAACGCATTGGTTTTAATGGAAATATTGTGGAAAGAGGGTCATAAAATAAAAAATATCCTTTTACTTAATTACACAAATAAAATGAAAAAAATCATTAATATGTTATTTTAAAAGGTAGATGCGTGTTTGAATGTTGGTAAACTTGCCTTTTATTGACGATTGTCAGATGTTCTGTTTAGAGTTTGGTAAACTATATAAGTGTTGTTATCATTGTCGGTTTTGAAGAAATTATATTATATTATTCTTGATGTGGCGAATAGTTACATAAATCAACAGAAATGCCGTCTGTCGATGTTCTTCCTCCGGGAGAAACAAATGAAAATGAGACTCCAACAACTCAACCGATTGTTGGTATTATTTACCCTCCGCCAGAAGTGAGAAGTATCCTTTCGAACGACAACTGTGGGGTTTGCAATTTATTTCAATAATACACTTGAAACTTGAATCAAAACTAAACAAGAGTCTTTACAGGTTACCAACACCAGACATGTTCTGATCGTCTTTGACCAACTTGTAGGCTGTATCCGAATCCTCTACGTGTCCTTGATACATATATTATGTACCCTTGCCAGTTGAATCACTAATCGGTAACAAAATTTAGATCCTCGCGAACTGTCACCAATGACACGATGCACCCCTCACATGCCCTCGAGTCCAAGGATGGAAGCAATTCGTTGACATGTCCTTTGTGTGGTGTTTGATTGGCAATTGTTTTATTATTCTTATACTGTCTGCTAGAACTTTAGAAACTTTCTTTATGGTGTTCACTATTTTAAGGGATGCAAAAACATACGTTTAATAGGCTAATATTAAGAAGTTAGTTATTTCGTAATGGTTGATTAATCAATAAATGGCCACCATTTTTTTTATCACCTTAAGGATATAAATTGTTTATTGACATGGTTTAGTTTTTGAAAAACTAAGGGAAAACAGTTGACGCAAACAATAAAATGGTCCAGATAATAAACTCCTTACCTGTAGGCTATTTATTTTCATCAAGTCTGATAGCGTTGACAGATTCCGCTTGAGGATTGGTAGGTGGTAGCACCCCATGCCTGAGGACGTAGCAAGTGTCGGTTGCTGTTCAAATTGACTGATAGGAAGTGGGAACTCGTGTCTATATCCCTCGAGGTGACCTGGCGGTCTAGGGGGTAAGGTGTCGGACTTCTGTGCTGGCGGCCGGGGTTCAATCCTCGGTCCC
Organism: Timema shepardi; assembly: GCA_902151425.1. Classification (NCBI taxonomy): domain Eukaryota; kingdom Metazoa; phylum Arthropoda; class Insecta; order Phasmatodea; family Timematidae; genus Timema; species Timema shepardi. The sequence continues at coordinate 16,750 of CABFVX010006518.1, forward strand.
GGCACAGATTTATCTGATTACCAAACCCTTCCTTCACCTCTGACAAGACATCTTGTGAATGTGGGGAATGCCAGGCCTCCACCGTGGTTCGGATTCCACGTTAAACTGTAGGTCCTCCATTTCATCTCACAATCACCCTACCATTACACATTAGCGTAAGTGTGTACAACCCGAACGGGTAGTAAGACACGGTGCTAATAATAATAATAATTAATATTCACACAAAAAATTGACTGGTGGCGCTGTATAAGATGTCATGTCTTGAGGGGTCATGGGTTGGTCTGGTACGTCCGACTCAGATCTTGGTGAGTTGTCTAAATGTTAAAAATAAGGTAACAAATGTAGCTAATTAGAGTATACTTTGATTCACTGATTCCTTGTGAGTTCACTGATAGGGTTTCATTTTTAAATATTTGCTGTCTTAATTGAAATACCGTGTTTTGTGCTCGGTCATCACTTCTTGAGTAGGCTATTGTCCAAACAAAGCTGGTCTGGTTCGAAACTAGGACGAAGGTGTGCCAACCTAACCATAATTTATAATTTTTTGTTTAGAAAGAATCTTTGATAACTTCCTTAACACATTTCAGATATTGTCGACAAAACCGCTAGTTTTGTAGCCAGGAATGGTCCCGAGTTTGAGGCCAGGATCAGGCAAAATGAATTGGGGAATCCTAAGTTCAATTTCTTGAATTTTGGGGACCCCTACCACGCGTACTACCAACACAAGGTGAAGGACTTCAGGGAAGGCAAGGGTGAGTTTGGGGAGGCTCTTGTCGCAAACTGCGCACAAGAGCGAGGAAATACAACACTAACACTCGCTCTCTCAGTTATACTAGTCGAGGAGGGATTATTTAGATTGACAACATTATTCGAATATAAATTCACAGCATCAAAGAAGTTTCCCACGAAGTAATTTGTATTGGAGCATTTTAATCCAGATGGTTTGTTATTACTAATTAATATATTTAGTCATTGCTGAAGGAGTCGAAGGCTGGACCCTGCTCAGTGCACCGGAAACTCGATGTCCTCGTCACCGATGATCTAGATCGTGTGGCTGTGTTTTGATTGGTCGAGAAGGGATTGTTTGAACTTTCGAGCCGGAGCGGACTCGTGCCTTATACTCGTGTGTCGTCAGTGTAATCAGAGCTTGTTCAGACTGTAGCAGCTCTGCTTACCCTGGCGACACGACACTGAAGACTGTGTGTGTCCCCAGGACAAGAGCCCACCATTGGAGGGGGGCCGGCACCCTCGAAGGCGCTGTTGTCCGCCACGCAGCAGAAGCAGCAGGATATCCTGAAACAAGTGGAGCAGCCTTTCATCCCCAAGGACCCTCCCGCCGAGTTTGAGTTCATCGCCGACCCGCCCTCCATCTCCGCTCTCGATCTGTGAGTCCCTAACTCTCTAAGTAGTGGCCAGCACAGATCAAACCTATTCTTTTATTTAGCCCCGCGTCTTACTAGCCGTTCGGGTTATACGGTTTAAGTACTAATTACTCTAATGAATTAGGAATTGGCAAGGTTGAATTAGAGGAAGTGAACCCCCATTTGCGTGGATGGAGAGTGGAAAACCACTTAGGAAAAACCACCCTCAGTTCACCCGACCAAGATTCGAACCTCGATCTCCCCGTCCTCAGCAGTCGAGCTCAACACGACAAGCACGTTTGCCAACTACGCCACCGAGGCGGGTATCAAACCTATTCTTTACTCTGATTGGTTAAGGAAGAACTCAGTGAACATGTGCCTGCATTTCCGGTTTATTGCGAGAGTGACGCCTTAGACCATTCAACCACCGAAGCAAGTGTTTGTAAATACATAAACAAGTCTCTGTTGCTCTCGGGAGTATCGTAGCAGCACAACCAACAGAACAAACCTCCTTGTAAAGATGACCTTGAACTGTCATTTATTTCCTGCCAGACCCGCCTCGGTGGCGTAGTCGGCTAATGCACAAGTTGTGTTTAGCTCGACTGCTGAGGACGGGGAGATCGAGGTTCAGATCTCGGTCGGGTGAACTGGGGGTTGTTTTTCCTAAATGGTTTTCCACTCTCCCTCCACGCAAATGCGGGTTCACTTCCCTAATTCAACCTTACCAACTCCTAATCCATTAGCATAATTAGTACTTAAAGCGTATAACCCGAACGGGTAGTAAGACGCGGTGCTAATAATAATAATTTGCTGGCAGGGACATTGTGAAGCTGACGGCTCAGTTTGTGGCGCGTAACGGCCGTCAGTTCCTGACTAACCTGATGAATCGGGAGCAGCGAAACTACCAGTTTGACTTCCTCAGACCTCAACACTCCTTGTTCCAATATTTCACCAAGCTCCTGGAGCAATACACCAAGGTACGAGGGACGCTCACCACATTTTATTACTACACCACACCACGGATTGTTCTTATTTCAGGACTACAGTAGCCTCGTGTCTTCTTTGGTGCTGACTGACAGCTAAAGGTTTTGAAAAGTTACCAGACCAAATTATGTATCCCTACGCCGAACCATATGATCTGCAAAAAACATGTGTTTAGCAGCTGTTACTTCTGACGGTCGAAATTTAGGTATATACCTAAACTATGACTGTCAGAAGTCAGCTGTAAGCTGTCAGTCAGCACCAAAGAAGCCATGGGGCTACTTTACCACAACTCAATATAGAACCGTAGAACGTTTAAAGAAATTCTTAGAAATCACCCATATGTATTTGTTAAAAACAAAACACAGTCATATATCTAGCTGATGTCCATTTTTAACAGAGAACTTACCAAAAACTCTTTAAGAGGTTTCATATTTACAGCCATCATTATCAAGTTGCTTTCCGACATCTCGAGGCTACAAGTCGTGATGTTGGTAAAACACGGTCAGCAAAGTGTGCGGACGAATAAACAGCACATTTGATACAAGTATCGTATTTCACCGCATAATTGTCACGTATTTTATGCCTAATTTTTGTGGAAAAAAAGAGGGGGTGCTGATCATTATGTGAAGCTTAAACAAAACAGCGCTAGTAAATAATCACTAATTTAGCTTGCGCGGGATGTTGCGAGTCCTACCATGTGGTTGGTAGCCCTGCCCCGCCCACTCCCCTCGATACAAACCACGTGACGCGCCTGCCGTCCGGAAATATAGGTGCTGACATCGCGTTGAGACTCCCAGGCTCATGGTGCACAAGGTCAACAGTTATAGACCTCTAGTGGGGGAAGGAGGAAGTATCTTGGCTCTGTTAACCTTTTAAACTGACGTGACCAAGCGGCAATAATGTGGTGAAATACGGTACGGGGATAACTAAACATTATATATTAGGGATGTGCGAGAATTGAAAACATATCGAGTCACGAAACAAAAACCCTCCTTTGAAAGTAAAAAAATGTAAACTATGTTTATTAAAGTAAATACAGTCAACTCTCGATTCTACGACCCCGGGAATAGCGTCCCTCTCGAAGTAACGACCCTTTTTTGGGGAACCGTGAAAAATGTGGGATAAAAGGTTGAAAAGTTTTAAGGAAATCGGCTGTAAAATGTGTTTGTTACATTTATTTAGGTCGCTGCGTTGCAATTATCTTTGTGAGCGCTGTATTACTAGTAACTGGGGTGGGTCAGGTATAAAAAAAGACACAACCTCATCAATGCCATCCAATATCACTTGACTCTGTCCACCCCCTCCCACAAGCAAGACAATGTTTCCCCGCGCGCGACTGCCGCTACATCACGCGCCAGGCTTGCTTTTGCCATGGTTATTTCGATTCTCGATTTGGTTACTATTTTGGTTTGATTTTGTGAACAATTTTTGATGACCCACGCTATTTTTTTTTATTTGATACGAACTTATAATTTTGACGAAATGAGTGAAAGGAGTACTTTCTTCAAGAAATAGGTAGGTTTTATTTTATTTACTTTTTCACGTATTGTCTAATAAATGCAATTTTTTCGTATGAAGGTCAGGGGTGGAACAAAATTTGTTAAAATTCCAATAACGGCCCCTTCGAAATAACGACCCTTTTCCAGGGAACTGTGAAAAGTCGTAGAATCGAGAGTTGACTGTATATTGTTTATAAAGTTCTTGTTTGACATTTGGGCTGGCGCTCGCTTCAGACTCTCTTATGTGGAGTTCATTCACACACTCGAGATATGACCCACACACATTTTAAATGAAATTAATAAAATATTGATAGGTAGTTACAATGAACAATATTTATAACCAAAACATTACTTAATGATGGCAGGGAGGGGGCAATGCGGCCTATTTTTGGGTTATTACGGTATTATTAGAAATAATAAGTTCCCGGTTTGTGTTTTTTTTTAAATTTATTAGGACCATTATTTTTTTTTTCTCAAATCTTTGAGATTTGTTTTTTAACTTTTGAGGCGAGATCGTTAGTATTTTTTTCTTGAACTTTCGAGATAATTCTGAGTCTTGCATGTCCCTATTATATAATAGTATGGTACTATAGTGGATATAAGGGTGTTGGTAACAAAGGTGTGCTTGTATCAGGTCCTGATCCCTCCCAAGGACCTCATGTTCCGTCTCAAGGACGAGTGCGACTACATGGGCTCCATCTTGGAGCAGGTCAAGTACCGCGCCGAGTGGCTCAAGTACCAGGAGGCTCAGCGCCGCAAGGAGGAGGAGGAACTGGAGAAAGAGAGGGGTAATGTAGTGACTCATATAGTCATATAGTCACTCAGAGCAGATCATGGTCGCTCAGAGCAGATTATGGTCGTCAAGTCACTCAGAGCAGATTATGGTCATCAAGTCACTCAGAGCAGATTGTAACCGCCCAGTCGCTCAGAGCAAATTGTGGCCGCACACTCACTCAGAGAAGATTGTGGCCGTCCAGTCACTCAGAGCAGATTATGGTCGTCCAGTCGCTCAGAGCAGATTGTGGCCGTCCAGTCACTCAGAGCAGATTATGGCCGTCCAGTCGCTCAGAGCAGATTGTGGTCCCTCAGAGCAGATTGTGGTCACTCAGAGCAGATTATGGCCGTCCAGTCGCTCAGAGCAGATTGTGGTCACTCAGAGCAGATTGTGGCCGCCCAGTCACTCAGAGCAGATTATGGCCGTCCAGTCGCTCAGATCAGATTGTGGCCGTCCAGTCACTCAGAGCAGATTATGGCCGTCCAGTCGCTCAGAGCAGATTGTGGTCCCTCAGAGCAGATTGTGGCCACTCAGAGCAGATTATGGCCGTCCAGTCGCTCAGAGCAGATTGTGGTCACTCAGAGCAGATTGCGGCCGCCCAGTCACTCAGAGCAGATTGTGGTCACTCAGAGCAGATTGTGGCCGTCCAGTCACTCAGAGCAGATTATGGCCGCCCAGTCGCACAGAGTAGATTGTGGTCGCTCAGAGCAGATTGTGGTCGCTCAGAGCAGATTGTGGTCATTCAGAGCAGATAGTGGTCGCTCAGAGCAGATCGTGGTCGCTCAGAGCAGATCGTGGTCGCTCAGAGCAGATTGTGGTCACTCAGAGCAGATTATGGCCGTCCAGTCGCTCAGCCGATTGTGGTCACTCAGAGCAGATTGTGGCCGTCCAGTCACTCAGAGCAGATCGTGGTCACTCAGAGCAGATTGTGGCCACTCAGAGCAGATTATGGTCGTCAAGTCACTCAGAGCAGATCGTGGCCGCCCAGTGCAGATCGTGGTCACTCAGAGCAGATCGTGGCCGCCCAGTCGCTCAGAGCAGATCGTGGCCGCCCAGTCGCTCATAGCAGATTGTGGTCACTCAGAGCAGATTATGGCCGTCCAGTCGCTCAGCCGATTGTAGTCACTCAGAGCAGATTGTAGTCACTCAGAGCAGATCGTGGTCACTCAGAGCAGATCGTGGCCGCCCAGTGATCTCTAATGTTGTTATACAATATTAAACTTGTTTTATTCTATTTTCCAGTCGCTTATGCACAGATTGACTGGCACGACTTTGTCGTAGTGGAAACAGTCGACTATCAACCATTTGAGCAGGGCAACTTCCCTGCGCCGACCACCCCGGACGAGGTGGGGGCCCGGGTCCTGATGCAGGCAAGTGTTACCGACATGAGGTGGGCTGCACCTACCAGGAACACACTCTCGGGAAGGGCCTGAGTCAGTTTGAGGCTTTAAAATGTTAAATTTGTGTCTACTATATTTCTACGAGGACAACATCTGTTCGCTTTTTAGAGTTAGGTTGTGATATTTGGAAGAAGGCACAGGAACGGTGGATAGAAAACAAACTAGAACAACATGGCTTTTATAGTGGAAAAGGTGACCTGACAGTCTAGGGTGTCAGACTTCTGTGCTAGGGTCTGGGGTTCAATCCTCGGTCCCGACACAGATTTATCTGATTACCAAACCCTTCCTTCACCTCTGACAAGACATCTTGTGAATGTGGGGAATGCCAGGCCTCCACCGTGGTTCGGATCCCACGTTAAACTGTAGGTCCTCCATTTCATCTCGCAATCACCCTACCATTACACATTAGCGTAAGTGCGTATAACCCGGACGGGTAGTAAGACGCGGT
>CABFVX010006518.1:25857-39242 GCA_902151425.1 Timema shepardi
GTGGAAGGTTCTGTACTGACTCGGTATTGCTGTGGAAGGTTCTGTACTGACTCAGTATTGCTGTGGAAGGTTCTGTACTGACTCAGTATTGCCGTGGAAGGTTCTGTACTGACTCAGTATTGCTGTGGAAGGTTCTGTACTGACTCGGTGTTGCTGGGGAAGGTTCTGTACTGACTCGGTATTGCCGTGGAAGGTTCTGTACTGGCTCAGTATTGCCGTGGAAGGTTCTGTACTGACTCAGTATTGCTGTGGAAGGTTCTGTACTGACTCCGTGTTGCTGTGGAAGGTTCTGTACTGACTCGGTATTGCTGTGGAAGGTTCTGTACTGACTCGGTATTGCTGTGGAAGGTTCTGTACTGACTCGGTATTGCTGTGGAAGGTTCTGTACTGACTCGGTATTGCTGTGGAAGGTTCTGTACTGACTCGGTATTGCTGTGGAAGGTTCTGTACTGACTCGGTATTGCTGTGGAAGGTTCTGTACTGACTCGGTATTGCTGTGGAAGGTTCTGTACTGACTCGGTATTGCTGTGGAAGGTTCTGTACTGACTCGGTATTGCTGTGGAAGGTTCTGTACTGACTCGGTATTGCTGTGGAAGGTTCTGTACTGACTCGGTATTGCTGTGGAAGGTTCTGTACTGACTCGGTATTGCTGTGGAAGGTTCTGTACTGACTCGGTATTGCTGTGGAAGGTTCTGTACTGACTCGGTATTGCTGTGGAAGGTTCTGTACTGACTCGGTATTGCTGTGGAAGGTTCTGTACTGACTCGGTATTGCTGTGGAAGGTTCTGTACTGACTCGGTATTGCTGTGGAAGGTTCTGTACTGACTCGGTATTGCTGTGGAAGGTTCTGTACTGACTCGGTATTGCTGTGGAAGGTTCTGTACTGACTCGGTATTGCTGTGGAAGGTTCTGTACTGACTCGGTATTGCTGTGGAAGGTTCTGTACTGACTCGGTATTGCTGTGGAAGGTTCTGTACTGACTCGGTATTGCTGTGGAAGGTTCTGTACTGACTCGGTATTGCTGTGGAAGGTTCTGTACTGACTCGGTATTGCTGTGGAAGGTTCTGTACTGACTCGGTATTGCTGTGGAAGGTTCTGTACTGACTCGGTATTGCTGTGGAAGGTTCTGTACTGACTCGGTATTGCTGTGGAAGGTTCTGTACTGACTCGGTATTGCTGTGGAAGGTTCTGTACTGACTCGGTATTGCTGTGGAAGGTTCTGTACTGACTCGGTATTGCTGTGGAAGGTTCTGTACTGACTCGGTATTGCTGTGGAAGGTTCTGTACTGACTCGGTATTGCTGTGGAAGGTTCTGTACTGACTCGGTATTGCTGTGGAAGGTTCTGTACTGACTCGGTATTGCTGTGGAAGGTTCTGTACTGACTCGGTATTGCTGTGGAAGGTTCTGTACTGACTCGGTATTGCTGTGGAAGGTTCTGTACTGACTCGGTATTGCTGTGGAAGGTTCTGTACTGACTCGGTATTGCTGTGGAAGGTTCTGTACTGACTCGGTATTGCTGTGGAAGGTTCTGTACTGACTCGGTATTGCTGTGGAAGGTTCTGTACTGACTCGGTATTGCTGTGGAAGGTTCTGTACTGACTCGGTATTGCTGTGGAAGGTTCTGTACTGACTCGGTATTGCTGTGGAAGGTTCTGTACTGACTCGGTATTGCTGTGGAAGGTTCTGTACTGACTCGGTATTGCTGTGGAAGGTTCTGTACTGACTCGGTATTGCTGTGGAAGGTTCTGTACTGACTCGGTATTGCTGTGGAAGGTTCTGTACTGACTCGGTATTGCTGTGGAAGGTTCTGTACTGACTCGGTATTGCTGTGGAAGGTTCTGTACTGACTCGGTATTGCTGTGGAAGGTTCTGTACTGACTCGGTATTGCTGTGGAAGGTTCTGTACTGACTCGGTATTGCTGTGGAAGGTTCTGTACTGACTCGGTATTGCTGTGGAAGGTTCTGTACTGACTCGGTATTGCTGTGGAAGGTTCTGTACTGACTCGGTATTGCTGTGGAAGGTTCTGTACTGACTCGGTATTGCTGTGGAAGGTTCTGTACTGACTCGGTATTGCTGTGGAAGGTTCTGTACTGACTCGGTATTGCTGTGGAAGGTTCTGTACTGACTCGGTATTGCTGTGGAAGGTTCTGTACTGACTCGGTATTGCTGTGGAAGGTTCTGTACTGACTCGGTATTGCTGTGGAAGGTTCTGTACTGACTCGGTATTGCTGTGGAAGGTTCTGTACTGACTCGGTATTGCTGTGGAAGGTTCTGTACTGACTCGGTATTGCTGTGGAAGGTTCTGTACTGACTCGGTATTGCTGTGGAAGGTTCTGTACTGACTCGGTATTGCTGTGGAAGGTTCTGTACTGACTCGGTATTGCTGTGGAAGGTTCTGTACTGACTCGGTATTGCTGTGGAAGGTTCTGTACTGACTCGGTATTGCTGTGGAAGGTTCTGTACTGACTCGGTATTGCTGTGGAAGGTTCTGTACTGACTCGGTATTGCTGTGGAAGGTTCTGTACTGACTCGGTATTGCTGTGGAAGGTTCTGTACTGACTCGGTATTGCTGTGGAAGGTTCTGTACTGACTCGGTANGGGTGAGTACATCTTTCACTTGTTGGAGGAGCTAGGTTTGAGTCTTCTTGTAAGTCGTGTCGAGTCATGAACAATGCTCCTTGTTTAGTTCCGACAAGACCGCCATTCCCCGTGTCGGCGCCACAGCCGCCCATGCCTGGGTACATGCCGCCCCCGCCCCAACCACCGCCCCCCGTAAGTAACATATCAATTGTTGTAGTGAAAACATTAACATCGGAATTTGTTATATATTGAATGAGTAAAATGGTGTACCAGAGCAAAGTGTATTCACTCTGTTCCAAATGTTGCTAGGGCCCCATGCCCATGAAGCATCCCGGGGACATGTCCATGATGGATGATGAGCCCCCCAACAAGAAGATTCGTACGGAGGAGTCTCTTATGCCTGAGGAGAAGTTCCTGGCCAAGTACAAGGTAACTAACTCTGCCTTGATGTATGCTTCCTTGCGCTGCACCGTGTACTAAGGACGGAAGAGTCTCTCATGCCCGAGGAGAAGCTCCTGGCCAAGTACAAGGTAACTAACTCTGCCTTAATGTATGCTTCTCTGCGCTACACCGTGTACTAAGGACGAAGAGAGAATCTAGATCAATGGTTGTCACAGGGTGGCAAGAGCCCCCTTCAAGACACATTTGTTTGAGAAGTGGTGTTTTTAAAGCTCGCGACAACGTAGTTGACCATCTTAATAACCCAGTCCAACACACCTTTAAGTTCGGCTGGCGGAGTTTTGTCCACTAGAGCCTCGGGATGTGTGAATCAACGAGTGGAGCCCAAGTTGGTAGACTCTTGTTTTAGTCTTGCAATGAAACCTTTGCATCTTCCCGTCATCGCTGGTCAGTACGTCTGTACAGACAGAAACACAACTTTCCCAGTCTAGTCCATCACTTTCTTAGGTCCCCGAGATGGAGTTGGATATATCTAATCCTGTTGGCGTGTCAAGTAATTCATCATTGTCAACAAATCGTTCGTAGCTCAATACAATACATTATTGGCTTATGTCTGTTGACCCGTCAAACTGCAGGGCGAATATTCACCTGTCGTTCAATTCTCCACGATATCAGAACTCATGTCAATACGACAATAAACTGTATCGTGGAGCAATGGTGCTAAAGATACCTCTGTCTCAGTTGCGTCTCCTGAAATGAATGTAACGATTTGTTTGGATGCGGACAAACTCTAACCCTCAGCAAAGGCGTGGCGACATATTCGTTGTTACTATCTCAGCCACTGTTGTAGCTGGTTACTCGAGCTTTTTAAACTATACTTAGATTGTTTTACATCAGATGATAGCAAATGGCTAAAATAGTTATTATCTCCGACTGTCAAATGACTGTGTTCTGTATTTAAATGTATATTTAATTTACTCAGAACCAAGCTCCCATTACTTAAGTTTTTCCCCACATACCACACATTCAGGAATTGGACACTTTTCAGGACGTGAATACAATACAGTAGCCCCACGGCTTTTTTGGTGCTGATTGACAGCTTTGAAACGTTACCAGACCAAATTATGTATCTCTACGCCGGACCAAATGATCTGTAAAAACATGTGTTTAGCAGCTGTCACTTCTGGCAGTCAAAATTTAGTTTTATACCTAAAGGTTGACTGTCAGAAGTCAACTGTGAGCCGTCAGTCAGCACCAAAGAAGTCACGGGGCTACTGTACATATTCAGTGGTTTCGAAACTCGTCAAACATCCAGCGGACAGCTCTCATAATACTCTCAACTAGCATGCTCTGTTCTTGGGCTAGCAGCGCATGTGGGTTTGACGTCAGCTCAAAGCATTGACGACCTAAACGATCAATGTGTCACAAGAAAGGGCAGATTGAGAACCACTGATCTAGCTATAGCCAGCCAGCGCCTTTGTCTGCGTGTCCCTCGGTACAGTTAGAATAGTGACATTGCTTGACATTGCTTGCTCGGGGAAATGTACTATGTTAGAGAGGAGGAAGTGCACCCACATTTGTAGCCAGTCCAGTGCGACCAACCCCGTCCCCCTCAGATGTCCACTACTCTGTGAAATGTCGTGTTGTCGCAGAAAATGGCGGTGCATCTTAAGGTGGCCGTCCCGCACATGAGCGACAAACCAGAGTGGAGACTCAACGGCCAGTACCTAGGCCTGACTCTGCCCCTGACGGACACGGTGGCTGTCATCAAGGCCAAGATCCACGAGGAGACAGGCATGCCGCCCGGCAAACAGAAACTGCACTGCGAGGTTGGTACTATTACTAGGGGAGGGTATCAAAACTCGCTAGTGTTAGCTTCGACAATAAAATCAGTTGGCAACACTTCCCCAAAGAACCTTTTAAGACGTTAGAGGCTATAAATTAAGGTAAATTTATTTCTAGAATGCTGGTATTCATGACTGAACATTATTCCTATATTTTTATTTTCCCAATCAGCCGATCACAAGTCACATTTTTTGCGAGAAAGATTCAACTTAGCTTAATTTAATAAAACTAATGCATCATTTTGTTTGCCTGTGGTCAGAAATTAAAAAACACTAGTCCTACATTAGTCAATACACACGTACACGTATTTTAGTCAAAAACTCATGTGAAATATTCATTAAAATAGTAATGTCACACGGAGAAATGAATTGAAATGGGAAGTTGGCCAATAAAGAAACGTAACATGTATACTTTATGACCCAACGCTCTAATATTGTCGATACTGAGCGTACAACCCGAACGGGCAGTAAGACGCGGTGCTAAATATTGTTGATACTGGAACAAGTGTTATTATTATTATTATTATTATTAGCACCGCGTTTTACTTCCCGTTCGGGCTATACACACTTACGCTAATGTGTAATGGTAGGGTGATTGTGAGATGAAATGGAGGACCTACAGTTTAACGTGGGATCCGAACCACGGTGGAGGCCTGGCATTCCCCACATTCACAAGATGTCTTGTCAGAGGTGAAGGAAGGGTTTGGTGATCAGATAAATCTGTGCCGGGACCGAGGATTGAACCCCGGACCACCAGCACAGAAGTCCGACACCTTACCCCTAGACCGCCAGGTCACCATGGAACAAGTGATATGTTGTGTGAAGATCATGGAAAATAAAACCTTAGTTATTTAAAGTTGATGAAAGCGTTCAAGAACTCCCAAAAGTAGTGTTCACACTGAACGCCAAAACAATGGGCATTTGTACCCAGTCGACTTAAAGTTAAAAATAAAGTGAACAAGAGGGTGGTTTGGATGGTTAAAAATATTAAACTGCAAATTTTATCTAAAGGGCACTCTTGAGACTTTAGTTAAGTGATCAAGAATAAAAGGATGTTATATTTCTTTATAACGAGTTGTTCGCGATCCATTCGCTTCAGGTCAAACTACTAATTATTGGTTTCAGATAAATTTAGTAAAACTTTTATGATTAATAAACCAAACCAAACCGCACGTAAATATTAAGCTAGGGCCTATTATGTGTTTTTTTCCAGTCTTGGCTGCAATATTTCAGTTTTGTTGAGACATCTTAAACAGATTCGGCCTACCATTGTATTGTCTGTCCGCGTGTTTTACCCAAATAGGGTTGGATTTGTGTAGAGGGAGAGGGGGAAAACAACCACTGCGAAATGAGACAAAAGAGACTATAACGTCTTGGTCACTGATGCATTTTGAAAGTGTTATGTTTCAAATAAAGTATCTTTTTTAACATTCGGTGTAAGCGTACTATCCCCACTCTTGACCTACATTATGATATAAAGTATCTTTTTTAACATTCAGTGTAAGCGTACTATCCCCACTCTTGACCTACATTACGATATAAAGTATCTTTTTTAACATTCAGCGTAAGCATACTATCCCCAGTCCTGACCTACATTATGATATAAAGTATCTTTTTTAACATTCAGTGTAAGCGTACTATCCCCACTCCTGACCTAACCCCACTCCTGACCTACATTATGATATAAAGTATCTTTTTTAACATTCGGTGTAAGCGTACTATCCCCACTCTTGACCTACATTACGATATAAAGTATCTTTTTTAACATTCAGTGTAAGCGTATTATCCCCGCTCTTGGCCTACATTATGATATAAAGTATCTTTTTTAACATTCAGTGTAAGCGTACTATCCCCACTCTTGACCTACATTGTGATATAAAGTATCTTTTTTAACATTCCGTGTAAGCGTAATATCCCCACTCGTGACCTACATTATGATATAAAGTATCTTTTTTAACATTCAGTGTAAGCGTACTATCCCCATTCTTGACCTACATTACGATATAAAGTATCTTTTTTAACATTCAGCGTAAGCGTACTATCCCCAGTCCTGACCTACATTATGATATAAAGTATCTTTTTTAACATTCAGTGTAAGCGTACTATCCCCACTCCTGACCTACATTATGATATAAAGTATCTTTTTTAACATTCGGTGTAAGCGTACTATCCCCACTCTTGACCTACATTACAATATAAAGTATCTTTTTTAACATTCAGTGTAAGCGTACTATCCCCAGTCCTGACCTACATTATGATATAAAGTATCTTTTTTAACATTCAGTGTAAGCGTACTATCCCCACTCTTGACCTACATTATGATATAAAGTATATTTTTTAACATTCAGTGTAAGCATACTATCCCCATTCTTGACCTACATTATGATATAAAGTATAGTTTTTACTTTCAGTGTAAGCATACTATCCCCACTCTTGACCTACATTATGATATAAATTATCTTTTTTAACATTCAGTGTAAGCGTACTATCCCCACTCTTGACCTACATTACGATATAAAGTATCTTTTTTAACATTCAGCATAAGCGTACTATCCCCAGTCCTGACCTACATTATGATATAAAGTGTCTTTTTTAACATTCGGTGTAAGCGTACTATATTCAAAGTCTCTTGGTCAGAGAACTGCATTTTGTTGTTGTAATGTTACAGGGCCTGTTCTTCAAGGACTCCAACTCTCTGGCCTATTACAACATCTTGCCGGGGACGATAGTGAACCTACAGTTGAAGGAGCGCGGTGGACGCAAGAAGTAGAACACCAAACTAACAAACCATTGATATGAAGCACTAAAATAATGTTATTCTTTTACATACATTTGGTTTGTAAATCGTGGAAGAGCCAGGCAATATTTAATTAAAAACAAATGTTATTAATGACTCCATAATATTTCCTGCTGTTCATATTGACAGGCTCAATGCACTTTATTTTAGAGGTAGGTCAGACCTGAATGAGACATTTTTGACCAATGATTGTATTTATCTTGAATAGAGAATACCTTAAATCTTACCTGATTTACATTTTTTTTTGTAACTTTCCATCTGTCCTAAAAGGTTTGGTTTAACGTGACCAGACTATTCCAAGAGCAGGAAGGTCTGTGTTAACGTGACCAGACTATTCCAAGAGCAGGAAGGTCTTTGTTAACATGACCAGACTATTCCAAGAGCAGGAAGGTCTCTGTTAACGTGACCAGACTATTCCAAGAGCAGGAAGGTCTGTGTTAACGTGACCAGACTATTCCAAGAGCAGGAAGGTCTGTGTTAACATGACCAGACTATTCCAAGAGCAGGAAGGTCTCTGTTAACGTGACCAGACTATTCCAAGAGCAGGAAGGTCTCTGTTAACATGACCAGACTATTCCAAGAGCAGGAAGGTCTGTGTTAACGTGACCAGACTATTCCAAGAGCAGGAAGGTCTGTGTTAACATGACCAGACTATTCCAAGAGCAGGAAGGTCTGTGTTAACGTGACCAGACTATTCCAAGAGCAGGAAGGTCTCTGTTAACATGACCAGACTATTCCAAGAGCAGGAAGGTCTGTGTTAACGTGACCAGACTATTCCTAGAGCAGGAAGGTTTTGTAGAAATGAAATAAAAAGTTTTTTTTTAAGTCTTATAATTTTAATATAAATGTATTTTGTTTGGTTATTACATAGATAGTTTTGACTCGTAACAATGTCATCTCTAAGGTCGGGTCGAATCGTCGCCAATACGGTTAGGTCCGAGCAAGCTTGTGCTGATATGTCGCGGATCTGCGGATATTGGCGGCAACCCGACGCAACTTGAGATGATAACTTTTTATTTATATATTTACAATATTTACAATGGACATTTTTTATATTTATTTTTTTACAAAAACAATTCACTTTGATTGTCAAAGTTTTTTTTAATAACATGGTTTTTTTTAAATTGCAAATAAAAACAATTCTTTCGTTCACATTTTGTTAATAAAAGTTTGATTTTAGCTTTGACTTAGGAAATTGTTTGGATCTGTTGGTTAGATAGTCTGTGAGGCTTCTGTGGACTTTCAATAAAGCAAGAAGATTGCGAAGATGTTACTCTCTGTCTACTGGGATCGGATTCGTAACGACCACGAGGTCCGCTCCGTAAGACAATCTGCAATTAGTGAATAATTTAAACTGCCGTCATGTTGGCACTACATCACCGGGTAATTCTAGGGAACCTGCTTCAGCGGTGCTCTTGTTAAACTGAAGACAAGATCAGGGTTTAAATCCCGGTCAGGTCCAGTGTGGCTGTTTTTCCCTCTCTCCCTCCACGCAAATGCTTCCTTCCTCGTCCCTACCCCCAAAAGAGCAATTAGTACATTTGCATACTACCTGGACAGGTAGTAAGATGTGGTGATATGAAAAAAAAAAGCTCTACAAACTCCTTTCTTCCCCCACCCCGTTTAAAAAAAAGAAGTAAACTCTTACTAAGTTTTTAAAATTCAACTATGATTTTCCCAAAAATATAAATATATTATTATTATTATTATTATTATTATTATTATTAGCACCGCGTCTTACTACCCGTTCGGGTTATACGCACTTACGCTAATGTGTAATGGTAGGGTGATTGTGAGATGAAATGGAGNATGTGTAATGGTAGGGTGATTGTGAGATGAAATGGAGGACCTACAGTTTAACGTGGAATCCGAACCACGGTGGAGGCCTAGCATTAAATAGTATAACTAATGTTGAAATTTTCATAGCACATTTTAATTTGTAGGAGGTTTTCCCCTAAGAAACAACCCAGTGAATACCCGCCGGCGCCCAGTGAATACCCGCCGGCGCCCAGTGAATACCCGCCGGCTCCCAGTGAATACCCGCCGGCTCCCAATGAATACCCGCCGGCTCCCAGTGAATACCCGCCGGCGCCCAGTGAATACCCGCCGGCGCCCAGTGAATACCCGCCGGCTCCCAGTGAATACCCGCTGGCGCCCAGGGCGAACACAGACCAAGCCCAACGTTTCCTTAGTTAAAAGTATTTTCCAGTCACGTGAGAAAGAATTCTTTTTACCCAAGGCACTTCATCTTGGAGGAGAAATTGGGTTTACATACAAACATAACATTTAACTGCCCCTTAGTCCTCTCACAGCTGGTACTTATTGCACGAATATAGGTCTGGTATTGTGATATTTCAATAGACGGAGAACATTCACTGACGAGACGCTCACTCGATGCTACCAATGGTTTTAACGAGTAAAACAAAATATATTCTTACAATTAATTTATGAAAGAGTGGAAACAAAATGTTGGTTTACAGTTCAATAATCTTGGTGAATAATGTACAAAGCAGGCAAGATTACATTAGGTTGGCGGGCTTGGGGCGTGACACCAGTGATGCCAACACACTTCCTATGTCAGAAAATATGGAGAGTTGGTAGTACAGTGGGGTTTGTTCACTACTGAATTGTGGGATTATGTCGGTCGAGAAGATGTTGATTAAATAGTTATCAGCAAGGGACTCGATCCCAGGACTGTCGGGCGCTCTTGACCAAAGTAGGAGTGCCTGGACTAACTAAAGAGCGCGTGACGGACATGAAACTGCCCGTGTTAGGCAGTAACGGCAACACGATAATACCACAGATTTGTAAGTTTGGAAATAAATATTAGCTCCATTTTTCCTGAAGGAGGAAATAAGTTTGGCCGTCAAGTGTATGGCGTCAATCTTTGATTGCTTCATTACAAAACTTCAACAAACTTCACTCAGACTAGGACCCTGCTTTTGAAGTCAACAATATAAAATATAATCTATTTTACTCTAATTCTAGATCAGTTTTAGACTGAGCCGTACACAATATTTACATCGAAATATATTTACAATCCATGTTCTAAGTAAAACTTGCTTAAATAGGTACAACATATCCAGTGGTGGACGTGAGACTGATTGCCAAGGTGGAGCTCGCTCGACAACAGAATCATGTCACATTTCCTGTTCTTAGAGCTGAACCTCAATTTTTAAATTCCTATTTCTTTACGTTGACAATTTGAATCCTTTTCACACCCCAGATATAATAATTCATCGACAAAACAGCCGCGCTTGAATTACAACAGTGCACTGGAACTAGCTCGCGTGGATTGGATTAGCCATTTCCCGGTACCGAAATGGAACTAGCAACCCCCTCTATTGAAAATAACATAATTCCGAATGTTGACATTTTGTTCGAATCCCGGAACTTTATTTTTCCGGCAAATGGAAACGAGAATCAAAAACCGTGGCTTTAAAATAAATCATTTTAATGCAAGTATATTAATCTAGTTGGACATCCTTAGCGACGACCAGTTTAGAGAGGGACAGTAGATAAGAAATGCACCCACACTCGCGTGGATAGAAACCACTCCATCGGGATTCAAAACCCCCGACGCCGGTGATCTAGCCTATTGTGAGAGTGATGCCTTAGACCATGTGACCAGCGCTGAGGATGATCTGATTGCTCGAGATATCAGCTTACTCGACAAAACCAGGTTCGGTTACGTTTGTCTAACGTGTATTGACTCTACTCTGGCAATCTTTACCCGCTCCACCACTGAAACAACTTGAACTCCTCTTCCAAGTCAGCGTGGAGTGCTGCTGACAATTACACTCCTCACACAAAGTAGGCTGAACTTCACTGAACAACTTTCAGCACTTCTAAGTTGTTGCTTTCATTATAAGGTTATTAAATGTACACCTGTGATTGGACGTTTGGCTTCGGGAGGTTACAGGAAACCATAACGAAGAACAAATTTTGTATACAGTTGATCGCTAAGCTGTGTAAAACCCTTATTTTCATAAAATATGTCACTTTATCAGGAATGCCACTCAATATAAATAAAAAGACACTAGATTACAAATTGTCGCAAATAATACCACAGAGCAGAGTTTTGTTCTCGAGGAGATTAAATGGTGACATGTTGGACAAGTCCCAGTGAAACGTGTTGAACAAGTCCCAGTGAAACGTGTTGAACAAGTCCCAGTGAAACGTGTTGAACAAGTCCCAGTGAAACGTGTTGAACAAGTCCCAGTGGAACATGTTCCAGAGTCGGGGGGGACATGTCTGAGCAGATCCCCGAGAAACCGGCCATTTAGGCACAAGGTTTGAAAAGCAAGCCGATACGAAAGATACGTTTCTCAAGACACGAGGATTTCTTATAAAAATACAAATTGTATTCCGTGACGGCGTAACCGGACAGTTTTTTAACTAGTTTCCGAGGGAAAGCACACACTTTCCATGGCTTACTTTTCCATCCACTTGTAGTAAGCAAAGCACGTTTGTGGGGAAAATTATAGAAATGTAAATCTTAGGTCGAATTTATGAAACTTCTTAAGAGTTATTTTTAAAACAATAAAATGTGTAGCCATGTTGTTCATATAAGTCATATAAGATTATTAAATATTACTAATCTTACTAAAAAACAAAACAAAGTTTTCTCGAGTAATAAACAATTTGTTATATGTAATATTGATTTGACATCCGTAGTTACAAAACTGAATCGTGTGATGTAAGCTGTCAGCGCACACTTTGGGACCTACAAGGTTTCTTTGCACGCGTTTTAGACTTAAGTTGATATTTTGTACAAGCGTTGGTTTCACTCTGGGGATTTTTTTTATAGAAAACTGAAAAACAATCACCTTTTTAACCTGTTTTGTTTGTCATCATCTTTAGAAGATGGAGACAAGCCCTGTATTTCATTCACTCCTCCGAAAAAACAAGAGTTATTCTGGAGAAGTGTTTCGTTATCAATAAATATGTTGTTTACCTGGTGTATGTATACACCTGTTTACAAGAGGCACAATTTCCGAAGGTAGACAAAATACCTTGACATATTTTAGTAACATTAATAATAAATAGCAGGCGAGACTTTTCAAGTCAAACCACCGGAGATAAACGTATCAGCAAGAGGGAATCCTCCGCGGTGACTTGTCAGAAGTAGCTCACAGCGTTACTGGGCAGACATACTGCCCAATCAGAAACAGTCGAGAGCTGCCCAATGAGGAGCTGCCCATTGCCTCGCGTCTCTGTACTGGTACAGTCTGTTCACAGCGAGGCGTATCACCTGCACGGCGCCAAGAGCACCTCCACCCAACACGGGCAAGAGGTCACTTCCTGTCTCGAGTACTTGGGGCCCCAGCCCTTGGCGAAGCTGATGCGGACAGAATTGGGATCGACGGGCCCGGAGCCCGCCTGGGGGTAGCTGCAGCCGGTGGACTTGCCCGTCTGGAAGATATTGAGACAGTGTCCGGGAGGGACCCTGTAGACCAGCAGTGTGCGGGACTCTGGATCGTCCAGCGTCGGGGAGTTGACGAAGATCGGAGAGTCGGAACGGTTGTACACCCAGACACCGTCCGGTTCACGGCTCAGCGTCAGACCTGCGGGTGAAGGAGTTATATTAGTTACAACATATTGGACACTCCTGATGTGAGTAACACGAGGGAATGTGTAAATATTGGACACTCCTGTTGTGGGCAACACAGCTCACAGGTAGAGGTTAATACCAGCAGCAGAGCTGGTAGGTAGAGGTTAATACCAGCAGCAGAGCTGGTAGGTAGAGGTTAATACCAGCAG
>CABFVX010006519.1:0-19133 GCA_902151425.1 Timema shepardi
CTTAAAAATATGACATTGGTTGGTAAACTGAAATCAAGAAGGTTTTGACAACACAGTAAAAATTTCCCCTTCTTCCAACAGATGGCCGCCTATAAACATGCCCGGTCCATGTATCATTGTGTCTAGATAGATGGCGCAGTTGGACAGTCACTTACAAAACAAATAACATAAATTTGTCTTTTATTTATTTCATGATAACTATTAATTTTGTTACATTACAATATTATATAAAATACTGGTGTAAGTGCATTTCTTATGTGTTTTACACCAAGCATTATCAACCAGCTTCTTGTTGTATCATGTAATATTGCTATGGCAACCGGACAGGCAGAGATAAGGGATTTCCTAATCATGTTATTAAACCTAATGGTCCTGAGATAATTTGTTTCTCGTGCAACTGAGCTAAATAAAAAATAATATATTTTTTTATACAAGCTTAGGAGAATTAAAAAAAATTTTCCCCAATTTTAACTCTTTTATGAAAATCATTGTTTACATTCATTGGAATATATTTCAATATTTATATTAAACCTGCATTGTATTTGATTTTTATCTCTAGTCCATAGCCTACTCTTAAAATTGGACTATACAATGTATCCAGTTTTATTTTTTACCTTAATACATGCTCACACGTATATACTTATTACGTTAATGTGTTTGGTAGCAGGAAAATTGAGTTTAGATGAAACGTATCCGAAAAAAACCAGCCTCAATACATCTGACAGGGATCAAACCCCGATTTCCTCCCATCTTTAGCAGTCTAGTCTATTGCGAGAGTAGCGCCTTAAATCGTGTTGTCATTCTTTATGTAAAGAACTTCCTGCTACGCGTAATGCTAAGCTAAATACCTGTTTCTTGTTCGTTATAGATACAAGTTTAATCCTAACAATTACTGAGCATTAGCCATTTCATTTATTTGTACTTAGTCCACTCTTGCATAGGACGAGAGACTTGTTACTTTATTTTGTTAAGAGAGAGAGAGAGCGCTCCAATGTC
This sequence comes from Timema shepardi, assembly GCA_902151425.1. NCBI lineage: Eukaryota > Metazoa > Arthropoda > Insecta > Phasmatodea > Timematidae > Timema > Timema shepardi. The sequence continues at coordinate 997 of CABFVX010006519.1, forward strand.
CGTGAAAGGATGGTCAGAAGCTGTGCGGTGTTATCGGATATTAAGGTGTAACTAATCGTTTCAGCCGGAAATCGTGCCGTTGATTCAACGTTTATATTTACAAATACCAAATAAATTTCGGGTAATTCACATATACTGTAATTTATTTTTTGAAAATTTAAATTAGAAACTCACTGTTCTAAGTTTTTTAAGTTATTCTTTTACATTATCAATAACGCAGTTTATGTATTTATCTAAAATAAAATAAGCGTAGTTTACAGCAACAATATATAGAAAGATTGATTTTAACAGGATAAATATAATATTTATAAATACCAAATAAATTTCAGGTAATTCACGTATAATTAATTTTTTGAAAATTTAAATTTTGTTAAATATATATTATCCGCCTCAGTGGCGTATTGGGCTAACGCGCTTGTGGTATTGAGCTCGATGGCTGAGGACGGGGAGATTGAGGTTCGAATCTCGGTCGGCTAAACTGGGGGTGGTTTTTTCCTAAATGGTTTTACGCTCTCCCTCCACGCAAATGTGGGTTCACTTCCTCTAATTTAACCTTCGCAATTCCTAATCCATTAGAGAAATTAGTATGTAAAGCGTAAAACCTACACGGGTAGTAAGACGCGGTGCTAAATATTATATATTATACAATATTATTAAATATATATTAGAAACTCACTGTTCTAGAGTCTTAAGTTATTCTTTTACATGATTAATAATGCAGTTTATTTATTTATCTAAAATAAAATGAGCATAGTTTACTTACGTCAATATATAGAAAGCTTGATTTAACAGGAAAAATATATGGGGAAGTTTTTTTCATAATAAATAAGAATATCAGGTTTTAATCCTGTGTCAACCAGTTGGCGTTGCATCCTGAACATGTAGACATGTCCGCTTTTCTTGGGTGTACGAGATTGAGTGCCTGCTAACGGTTCTTCAAAAAGTGGGTCTGAATGAAACAGTAAATCTGTCGCTATCTATTCCTGTCAATACAAAGCAATGACTCCTCAATGTGTAGGGGTCAATGACTGGTTCATTACCTCCCGGACGGGGGATGAACAACACGGGAATGACTGGCTTTGGGGGGAGGATTCCCGTGTCCAACAAGTGAATGACTGGCAGTCAAAGGAGATAAGTGAGAGGAGGAGGGCTTGTGCGAATACGTTTGGCCATCAGACGACAGTCTACAACTGAAGAAGAAGGTTCTCAAACAGCACAGAGCAAGCCACGGATGCCCGCATGCTCCAACAAATAAACTACATAGCGCTGTTGCCCATAAATAAAGAACAACACCTTTATCCTACCAGTTAATTAATTAACAATAATTAATTATCAATCATTAATAATTAATCGTCAAGAACAAACATGTCTGGGGTGGTGGGCGAGGCGGGTAGTAGGGGAGTGGCTGTAGGTGGGAGAGTGGTAAAAGGGGAGGACATTTCGAAGAGGGCAGGAGGAAGGGGGAATAACGGTAAATCAAACGGATGTGGAACATCACAATACTATCTCTAGTGGAGCGAGAAATCCCGAGGGCTACTCCTGTGTGATTGGTGATAGGGTTAGGAAAGTTTTCATCGGAATGTTCTGGGCGTAATAGAGAAGGTACATGAGACAGTAATGACTGCAAACGTCTGAGGCAATGATTTTAAGTTGTAGCGTGTTATGATACTAGAGGGAAGTGTTTTTGCGTATAAATGCTAGATGTGACTTTATACGGGGTGAAAAACCATAGATGTCAAAGTATTCTCCTACGCCGTTCTTGTCGATAAAGATAGTGACCCAATGCTTCCCAGGCTTTATGTGTGGATCCATGTTGACGACGAGAGCAGTAGGTCACGTTATTCTTGTAGGTATTAGATCAGCAGGAAAAACACCCGTACATACTGAACAGAATCACTGGTTTGTTTTCAGTGCACGTCTTATGGTGAACGTGTCCATCTACAATCATCAAATCTCAAAGTCCCCAAACGATGGAGGCCAAACAGAAATATCAAATATAACTATGTGCCATGCACATGGTAGGGCCCAATTTAAACGTTTTCAAAGATGGACAACCTCTGTCGTACAGATCTATTAAAGGCGTAGGAGTGTATTTGGCTAGAAACTTTTTATTTTCTGCCCCCTTGACGTAAACGGTTTCTGCACTCGTTTTGGCACGGGAGATGAGGAATTCGATCATGCTGTAATCCACATAGCCGCTATCCCAGGGAATACCGTGTAGTTTGTTGATGATATAGTCAGCAGAAAGATCCTCTATGCCATAAGGAATTATAACATCAAATGTTGAATTAATGTACCGCAAACAGATAAAAAAACTCAGTTCTTTTGCTGTCATTGATGAAGCTCTGGAAATCTACAATGACGTTCATGACTTAAATGATGGGGGTAAAGGGTGGGAAGTTGCATACATTAACTCCCAAAATCAATAAAAATGTTTCTGTCCTTGTCGATGGTGATTATGTTGGCAAACTCCCCGTACACGACGTTTAATGTCTTAGCATGTGCCAGCAGTATTGAAGGTGTTACTTTGACACTTCGCACTAGAAGACAGGCTTCAACGATGTGAACCTTAAAGTGAGTGAGTTCAGAGACGTACACAAGACTAAGCCCGTCTCTGGAACGGACCAACTTGACTCTGAGCTCAGTGCCGTTCAACAGGTATTTCTCTTGGTTAGACACGTCACCGTTTAGATACCTCAAAAGACCCACCATCTTACTTTATGCATTGAGACTTTAAAGGGCCTCAAATCCCTTGTTGCCTGCTTTAACCTCCTCAAAGGTTCCGGGGCTGTCTGTGAACCACAGACCGAAAGTCAAATGTGTTCTCTTGTGGCGTCACTATTGTAATTGAGCAGTGTCTCAATGTATGATCTATAAGCATACGTGTTTCTGGGTGGTGAGACTAGTTTTTGTTTTAAAAACACATTCACCTTTGTGAATAGAGAATATAACTAGTTGTTGATGGGAGTGATTTGATCCACTTCTGTGAAAGTGCCACCGTCGGGTTTCATTATGGATGTCCTGAGATAGAGCATGGTCTGTGAAAGATCGATCTAGAGCTCGCCTTGACCGGTAACGGTAAATTTGATGGGCGAATCATTGGTGAGGGAAGATACAGGTTTGTACTGAAGCCATGGTCCACTTTCAAGACTGGTTTGCGAGGTGGGACGGAAAAGAGATCGAATTCACTGCTGGCACACTCACAAGACTGGAAATGTGGAAATGACATTTCAACTGAAAATATATACTGCTTCTTTCTTGACCTTTTTATGTCGGACAAAGACAGAATACTGAGGTTGGTGCTTCTTACGATGCCCTTTATAGCCTGAGCTGGTCATCAGTGTATCGATCTTCTATTCCACCTTGCGATTCAGGTTTGTTACAGCCCCGCCAACACGCTGGTGTAGGAATTCTTTGAAAGGGTGACGATGATTGACGACGCCGGGGATTTCGTCGATACCCATTTGAAGCACCCGATTCCAATGGCTTTAGCACCACTTCGCAGCAATGGTATGACGCTCTTGAAAAGGCCGCTGAATAAACTTTCTATTCTATGCCCGCGTTGATAGGGAACACCATGGTAGATCGGAGATATTCCTGTTCCAGCCTGGTTGACGTAGTATATTTTGTAGAGACAGTTCATGTTGAGCAGCTTCGAAAGTGAAGTTTAACGCACACTTTTCCGAAATCAAAAGGTACAGGTTCACCAGTGTCTGTTTTTATATTTATTTCCAGGTTTTCAATTTCCCTTCTAAGTACGGGCAAGTAGTACAACGGAGTATAGCTAATTTTCTTATCTATGCTGTAGATATAGTTTACGTTTTTGATACTGACGTTACGTAAAAGATGTGCCACAATGTTAGCCACGGTCTGAGGATGGACGATATCCATGTAGATGTACATTTGCGAGGGCAAGCCTAGTAGAATGTTGGTAGTGTGCGGTGACTTTGGGACTTTGATCAGATTAGTCTTAGGATCGAAACTGAGCTGTAGACTTAGTTGACTAGATAGCATCATCAGCTATATATTTGGTGATCAAGACACAACATCCACTTTTTTGATAGGGTTTGTGTACTTGAATACAACTCCAAAATCCCCTTTAAACGTCTATAAATTATTTAGGGATTTGACCCATTCATAGATAGTGCTCTAATTTCTAGGCGGGATGTAATCCTTTAATATTTGATCCACGCCATTAAAGTCAACACAGTTGTACCACACAATATTTTGGCCCTCAGGTACGGTGGTGAAAGAACACGGATATTTGAATTCGGCGAGAGCGACTTCCCACTGTCCATTGAGTGAAAGACGGTAGAGTAGTTGCGTGGTGAAATTCGCGAGGGTACTTTTCAGAAAATATTCCATAAACCTGTCGCTTGGCAAAGTTATGTAAAACTGGTCCTTCATGGTAGGGTACTGACGTAACTGGCAGGAATCCAAGAGTTAAACTTTGCGGGGTAACCTTTCCACTGCACGTACACTTTATTTCTGGCGCCTTTACCCTTGACACGTAGAATTTTATCAACTTTAAAAGTTTCGGGAAGACGGACGCGTTGCAATTTGGGTTCGTAAAACGTTCCCTCCACCTCCTCGCCGTCAAGATCTGTCAACCTATAGACGACTGGTTGCCGCAACACGATACTGCTAGCTTTGAAAATGTATTCGCTTCGATTGCTCTCATAGCCCTTTACAAACAGCTTTTTGGATTTGCTAATACGCACTGTGTCACCGACTTTGAGTTTTGGCTTACTATTTGCGTTTGGGTGACGTTTACCGTACAGATTACTTTTGACTTGAAACACGTTGGTTTCTGATACGTCTACAGGTGCCATCTAAATACTGGAATGTTTTGCGCCGTTGTAAGCGTCGATGAGATCTTGGAGGACGTCCACATAGTGATACGTATTATTTTTGGTAAAGTAACGCCACATGCGTCTTTTCAGAGTTATATTGAGTCGTTACACAATGCTTGCCTTCCCAACCGGATTATAATTAGTGTAGTAATACACGCTTTATTTATTGAGAAACTTCCGGATTATACGTGCCGTGAACTCTGTACCCTTATTTGTCTATAAACTTAGAGGTTTACGTCCTCTTTGTTTGAAAATGTCCTGAAAATCTTCACTCACGACGCTCCTCGTCTTGGATGGAAGCGTCCTCACCTATGCCATCTTGCTAAACACGTCGATGACGGTGAGAAAGTACACGGCACCGTCGTTGTAGTTGCTGAGACTTCGCATAGCCTTGAGATCGGCTTGCCAGAGATCGTCAATGCTTGACACCACGCACTTGTTGCGTGAAAACTTTTTTATCACAGGTTTTTGTAGGTCATAAATGTCCTGCGCACGAAGCCATTCTTGCACTATGGCCGGATCTTTCTTGGACGCCTTTATGAGCGACGAGACCCCTGTAAATCCTTCAGGATGAGAAGGGTCGTAGTATATGACGGCTAAATGGCCCATTAAGCGCGGAACGGCAGCCACCTGTTTTCTTCCACCCTTTTCAGTGTAATCCTTTTTTGGGCGTTGTGACGGTGTAAGTGGTTGGGTTATGAGCGTTGGATCTCTAATGGATGCCAAACGTTTTAGGTTTACAATAAATTCTTTCGGGACGTTTATTTTTTGAAGCACCGTGAGAAACTATCGCCACCTAAACGGCTCACTCTGTCTTCTTGCTATGACCAGATCATTGACTAAATCCAATATATTGGATCCACGTATAGGCATATCATGAATACCCACTTCCCCATTTGCATCCCAAGAGATACCGCCTCGGGAAATAATATGTTCTAGTAAATGATCAACTATTTTACGTGCCTGTACTGGTACAGTATTGAGTATTGCAGGGATGGGAAGTACAGACAGAAGTTTCAGGGGCTGTTGTGCCACTATTTTTATGCTGTGGAGGGTGCTGACTAAAGTGCAGATAGCGCTGTAGCACTTGTTGGTATAAAGTTTATTTAGACTTGTCATCAAGTTTTGAAGCGAGGATTTTTTCCATTTTCTTGTCCAGCTCGGAGACCACTAGATTCGTAGCCAATGCCCCTTGTTGGTGGTGTTTCTCGTAACGGTGTAATGTTTCCGGAGACACCAATATCACCTTTTTCGTGTTTTCCATTATCTACTGGTTGAATAAGGAACCGAGGACACTGCTGATTAATGAAGCTAAAAGTAAGGGCAGGATTGCTCCTCCTTTCTGAACGAGTAGTCGTCTCTTCATCTTTCGACACTCTCCTCGTTTTACCAGCTTGTGCAACACATGCTTTTGAGCACGTAACTTTGTCTTCTGCGCATTTTTCATCGGCACCCTCCATTTTAAAGTGTTCTAGGCACACTCGCAAAAAAAAAATCCATCAGTTTCTTATCTACCATTTTAAACCAGGCGAAACGTTGCTGCGGGTTCATACGATACATCGCACGTAGCAGAGGGTCCTGCTTCAGCAATTTGGGACTCATGGCTATGAAATTATCTGTAATCGGGAAGTGTCGGTGTTTTTATAGCTTTTGGATGGTAGGCACACGCAGAACCCAACTTTTGTGCGGTGATATATCTGAACAATTTGGGTATACATTGCTCGAAATCAAACAATAGATACCCGTGAGAAGTACTTGTAGCATCAGCGTAAGCCTCTTGTAAAACACGGGGGTTTTAAGGACATACCTAACGTGCAAAGTGTTGAATCTGAGCTTTATCCATGGGATTTTTAAAAAGCACGATATAGTGCGCGTTTAACGAAATGTCTATTTGACTCTTGTCCTGGTGAAATATATTTTGTGTACGATACATGATGCAAATATTTTGATTATGGCATCCTTTGGTGAAAAGATTGACGACAAATGCGTTGGCATCACGCATCAGGTTGTCCAGGATAATCAGCTGTGGAGAGTCATTGCAGGTGTCATACAGTTCCGTCAACCCCTTACAGAATATGACGTGGTGACTTGGCCCGTCTTGACCGAATCCCGGTTGCCATAAACCATAATACCAGGCTATTTTATCAAATTTAACGTTACACATTGTGTACAAGGGACGGATAAAGTCGGCTACAAAATGTGACTTTCCACAGCCGGAAGGGCCGCTTATGATGGCTGAAAATGTATGTTTAAGCTTGTCCATAATGTTTGAGACTGAGCTTAAAAACTAAATTATCTTGTGGTTATAGGTTAGGAGAGAGGGGTTTGGACGTTAAGACACAAACATAACAGTTTTATAATAATTTTAACACAAATATATTTGATTACATCACGAAAAGTATACTTAGAATATTTATTTACACAAATAAAAGTTTTAGAATGTTTTTTACAAATATAACTAACACATTGAAAAGTATACTTGGAATATTTATCTACACAAATAAAAGTTGCTCTTACCTTGAGAAGAATACTTGGAATATATAATTATAAAAAAAATTACAGTTATAAAATATATCCTAAACTTTGAAGTATATTTTGAAAACAATAATCAATTTTTTTGAGGCCATAATGGAAATAGTGGCATCGGTACTAATTTACAAAGTCCAGTTTAAAGAGAATTTGAATATATTGTTTCAAATTAAAATACGTACAAGAAAAGACCCAACAAATTTGACTAGAATCAAAATAAATATATATACAAACAACTAATCGACTAAAATAATTAGGTAGGTAGAGGATTATACTGGTGGTTAAAAAAACATAAAATTATCCCGGGTGCATAAAATAAATCAATAAGAAATGCGTCTTTTCATGCGGAAAAAATATGAAAAAAATATCAAAACTTTGAAAAATAGTATGTCAATGGAACTGTCTAAAATGAAAGAAAATAAAAGATAACTATTCAGCCCATCTAAATGATTACCTTTTAGTCGTGTCGAGTGCGTTTACAAGGACTCTGATATCCAAACATCAACCTATTATAATCATCAATTATCCGTCATTTTATGTACACGGACCGGTAGACTTTAGTCTGTGAAACGGTACATACAGTCGCAAGACCTTTTCTTGCAATTTACAATTTTTTGCGGTATCTGTATGTATCTTTCCACGGCCTATTCGGTGACCATCGCTTTCAAAACGTCAAAATTAACATCGTTCTGGTTACCTTAGTTTATGGTGATCCCGTGAACCTTGCACACCACTTTTGTTTTGGTGGGATCACCACCAACACAAACTCGGTACGCGTAGCTTTTGGGGGCACCAGCTACAAAGGCGCTAATATAGCTTACCCGGACTGTAATCCTGAAGTTCGTCAGTGAGGTTACCCAAAAAGTATCGGGTCGGTGGACTCCAACAACCGGGGTGTTCCGTGAATAGAACGCTAACTGTATCGTGATACAAAATGCGGTCCTCCAATTGTTTAAGGATACTGTATAAGTGCAACCTACTCATAGCAGTCGTGTAGCATGCCACAGCCACACTCATGTTAGGGTTATGGTGCATCGCATCACGCACAGCCTTTTAATTGTGGAACATAACCTCATCATTTGCATCGATGACACTGTCCACGGTGATGTACGGACCCGTCAGGTACTTGTGGATGCCCTGATATTTGTTGACAACGGCTACGTGTGGTAAATCTTGTATTTGCCCATACTTTCCCCATAGTAAATTTAAAAAGAGTTTAGCCAGTGAGTTGGCTAACGCGCTTGTCGTGTTGAGCTCGACTGCTGAGGACGGGGAGATCGAGGTTCAAACCTCGGTCGGGTGAACTGGGGTGGTTTTTCCTAATTGGTTTTCCACTTTCACTCCACGCAAATGCGGGTTCACTTCCTCTAATTCAACCTTCATAATTCCTAATCCATCAGAGTAATTAGTACTTAAGGCGTATAACCCTAACGGGTAGTAATACGCGGTGTTAAATATTATTATTATTTAGCCAGTGTGTGGAGACCAGGGATTTTACAAACAGAATCGAAATCGAGTTTTACCCCTTCCCTTTCCTCATAATTTTGAATATAAGCTAACTTCTCATCTTGTGAGGTACACCACTCTGGCCATCCACTGGCTTCTTGTTTAATTTTCAAAAAAATATCAATATACGCGTGAAACATCCCACCGGAACGTGTTTTAAAATCGTCAACAGATGCATTTTATTCCCACACTTCGTGTTCTGCTTTAGTGGTGTAGCCTTTCTCAACGGCTTTCCGGATCTCGTCAATCACCCAGACACCTATCAACCAGTGATCTTTATTGTCGTTGTGCTGACATGCTCCTTGGTTTTTCTCCTATACGCATTCCCTACCCAAGATGAGCATTAACTTGTCTTGCATCCATGTAGGCAATACGGGCATGAATAAGTCCCGTGGAGGCGTCACTGTAACTTTGGCTATGCCTTCTACTTGTTATATAGACGGATAATTTGGTTCCAGCTGAACTTTGTGGTGGCTGACGGGATATTTTTTGTACTTGCAAATGCAAGGCTACAGTGAAAACACGTCCAAGTACTTGATCTTCTCTCCACAAGAAAGGTCTGCTTCGTGGAAGCGCTTAATACAATTCGTACGCCTGTCAAAGAATGCATCTTTAGGATTGAAGAGCTTCTTGCTGTACACCTCGCGCTGGAGTAAAAAAAAAATTCAAGTCCTTGTCTGTGAGTTTCATCACATTAAACATACACTCCCACATCTCTACGAACGTGTAGCCGGCATTCTTAAACTTTTCCACGCAGGCCATAGTCACTTCATAGCGCGTCTCCATGGTCTCATGGCAGCTGTTTTTGGTAGGGCTGGTCCTGTCAGGATAACAAAGAGGTTACCCGTGCCAATAATAACCCCAGAACTAAAGAGAGTGCTGGGGTCTTCAGCTTTGACAATACTGTCTACACGTCTCCCTAATCATATTCCTCAAGGCCATTGCCTGCATGAAGGATAGAGACACCGCATTGATGGGCCTCCCAGCAGATCCATTGTACAGCGACGTGCGACTGTTGGTCTTCACACCAGTAGCCACCGTTAGGGATGATACAGATGGTATTCTCCTTAATATAACTTCGGTGGTAAACCAACATAGCCGCTCCCGCGATCGTATACGCCTCTCTCAAAGGATCCAACTTTTCTTTTTCCATGAGCATGTCTCTAAATTTTAGACAGGCCTTCCGTAGGATCTCTTCATCTTTCACGCAATATAGTTCCAACTCGCGGTTAAAATCAAAGGCATTTTTTAATCAACGTCTTATCGACCCCACATTTGGTGCAATGATGGTCATTTCCATATATATGAAGGCAAACCTTGCAACAAGTCTGTATGACACAGAGGCTAGGTTCGTGCAAGTACGTGCTGGTCGCACCTCTAAAACCGTTTCTTGTCAGCATTTAAAATCATAAAATACTAATATGAATTTGCTCTTTTCCAGTGACGGCTTGAATGGGGCCTGCTTCATATAACAGAAATGACCAAAAGGACGATATGTAACGCATACTCTACAAAAAGTCTCACAATACTTGTGTGAATATTCTGCTCTTTCCAAACTGAAAATATGCTCACAGACCTCACAAACCTTTTTGACATCATAGACTGATATGTGACCTCTACAAACACATGAACGTTTATGGTTATTCAAACAAGTCTGGTTTGTGAACCAACTCCCACATTATTTACAGGCCACAGTTCGACCTCCACTGCAAACCACTTTAGCGTAGCACTTTTTGCACGCAGATACGCATCTGTGCGCATTCTTATGATCAAATGGCACACGACACTCACGGCAAAAGTACGAGCACTTAAATGCGGCTGTCAACGATGTTATGACATAAAAATTGTTTTGATTATCACCGTGAAAATAAAAATCAAGATAACCCTTAAAGGAATGTTCGGGAGGGGTAGGCCTCTCATATAGGACTTGTCACCCCCGACGTTCCCTGAACACTTTGATTTTGTATTCGGTGAGGTATTATTGAAATTGTTTCAGTTCAGTGAGCCCACCACCTTTTAATAGATTCACACGGGCATTACAGCATAGTTCCTCTGCTTTGAGTTTTTGAATAGAACGATCAATTTTGATCTTCTTAAAGGTGTTCGCGTCCATGCATCCTGGCTCTCTTTTAATGTCACATATAACTTTGGCAACAACCAATGCATGGCAAGGCAAAGTGTGTTACCGTTTTTAATCGTAATGCTTCCTTGGTTTTTATGGTTATATCTGCTAGCGAGAGAGAGTTTCTCACATTTATGACTACCCCTCCCTCGCAGCTCTTTAAAGTGGTGTAACTTGACATACAAGGGGGCCGAAGTGAAGAACAAAGTATTGCTTTGTAACACTCATTCTACATTAGAGAGCACAACCTACATGTCAAGCTGATAAGATCACGGAATTGCCGTATGAATATACTTAAGCTTTTTGGTATGAGGAACAGTTTAGAATATTCACACATGACTCTTGAAATAATTGTGCTTTTCGGTCAAAACTCTATTATAGGGTTCCTTTCCCGTAGATAAGAATAAAATTGTTAATGACACTTAGCACAGCACTCTTGGCGTAATAATTAGGAAGCTGACCGAAATTGAACATGTAATTAAGGCCCTGGGGTCCCGGAAAATTAACAGCAAATGCTCTCTTCGATAGTTTCTTCACTCATTAGAAATCAGGCTCCGCTGCTCTCAGTCCCAAAACCCTTGGGGCACACATTAAAATCTAATGGGTCTGGGGCACACATTAAAATCAAATGAGCTAAGTCCATGAGCCACTGTGGTGGCCTCTGTCGGGGGGAAGGTATGTGGGTGGGGGAATAACGGTAAATTAACCGGAAGTGGAAATTTGTTTAATTGACATCAAAATACACACTCTCGCTCAAGGAAAATAACCTCGAGGGAGGGTATGTGGGTGGGGGAGTAACGTTAAATCAAGCATATGGGAAAATTGGGTTAATTGATAGCCTCGGGGCTGTACCAGGTGGGCGTACTAGACTACTGGAGTTAAAATTTGTTTAAGAGTGTTTTAATATTCGACTCCTTTCATAATTATTAAGTATATGTCACAAATCCCATATAAAATTTGATAAGCCCGTTTCTGGTCATAGAAACTACGAGGAAATTGCTAAACAGATTTTGAAAAACGACATCTGATTTTAAAGTTTAAGGGTCCAGGATATCGGTAAAAATAGTTTTTTCCTACGAGAATCTGTTTTTCCCAGCGAATTTTCAGCTTTTCTTTCTTTGCTTGCATCATCATGAAAACCCTGATTTGTGCATGGTTTCATATCTGTAAATAAAATATTTATCTTTGTTTAAAAATATCTCAACTCATACTTAATTTGTATGATGCAACAAATATTAAAATTATGGCAAAAATGTATATTATAAACTAAACAAACCAATGGTAGTAGTTTAGAAATATATAAAAATTTTGCAGTGATACTTTTTCTTCTTCTTTACTTTTGAATATTTACCTCTGACCACAAAATGGCCGTTATAATAGCCGGTGCAAGTATTGGATCTTTTACATAAATCCTATGATTGATGAAATTAATTTCATAGACCAGGAAAACATTTATTCTTGTGGAAATGCTATTGTCATTCATTCACATATATATCAACAATATTGACTATAATTCTCAAATCAAAAGGTCAAGTAGTCAGTTTTGCTAAAATATTATCTTACGTTTTGTTTTGCACATTCATTATAAATTTAATACTTTAAGATTATGTTTAAATATGTTTTTATATGTATTATAATTTCAAAAATTGATAAAATGATCCTAAAAAGTGATTATATAACCATTTGAATTGTTTAGTTATGAGTTTTGGTGTTAATCTTTCCAAATAGTATCACAATACCAATATGTTCAATTATGTTTCCAAGCTACGACTTAATTTTGAGTTTATGTTTTTTCAAAGTATTGTTCTTGTATCCCATCAATATTCTCATATTACACTTTTTTTTTCACAAACACTCTCTCTCATAGACTCTTACACACACACATACACTAGCTCTCTCTCTGGCACACACACTCTCTCTGAAACTACAATTGTCACAAAATCATTATAAAATGGTTTGTGTGCTTTTGGTTGCTGTAACAATGTATGTTTTATTATTTAACTTGTAAATAAAACAGCTGACTCATAAATACGTTCTACAAGTGCACAATAATCTACAAGTCAACCATTTTCTTCATGAAACCCTTTATATTATTTTACAGGTGCAAGACATTCCCTTGTAACTTGTAAATTGTAGACTTGTAGTTATATGAAACAGGTCAAGGTCATCCAAATTTTTATAAGGGCCGGATTGTAAATATTTTACACTTTGAAGGAGCAAGAGGTAAAATTATTGAGGATAATATACTTATATTATTTCATATAGAAAACAAAATGTACACAGTATTTTTACTAATGAAATACTGAATATAGCTTTGTGCAAACAAATTTTCGGAAAATAAGTTAAAAGTGTAGAGTTATTGATTGAAAATTATCATAAGATGTTGTTAATTATTATTAGCTCATTATTATTATTATTATTATTATTAGCAACGCGTCTTACTACCCGTTCGGGTTATACGCACTATTATCTCATGAGCCACAAGATAAACAGTGGCGGTCCGTAGTTTTCTGACCCCTGCCTACCTTAGACACCACAAAATTGGGTTAATAACGATAGTTGTTCCGCCGATATTTGTTTCTCACAATTTTCCTAGGTACACTGCCCCCAATTTCACCCTTCTCGCCTTACTTCCTCACCTTGATTGTCTATGAAAGAGCTCTCTGTGTAACGTACTAAATAATCGTAGCCCCTGTTCTATATTTGAAAACTCTACTTCTAAATGACACTGTTCCTCTTAGCCTGATTGGCTGCACGGAATAAAAGCTTTTAAAATAAGGTTAAGTGCGTGAGTGGATTGGCGCGCGTTGCCACTTCAAGCGAACATGAATTTGTTCCCATCGGCAGAGAGAAATCCATCACGGTTTTACATGGAATATGAGGGGTAGCGCTATTTTATCTTGTGGAGTTCCTTTTACCTTGTCCTTAGTGCACACGCCACCTTCATTACACCCATCTCCCCTCCCCTCCCTATACTACCCCTTAGCACGTATGTGTCAACCCCAAATAGTTGAAAGAGCCCATTTCATGAATTGGGCAAATTTCTGTTCATTCCAAGAATTGGTTTCTTGACTTTACCATTTCATGAACTGGAACTAATTGTACTAACTACTACAAGCTTAGCTGAAATTCGTTTTAAGATATTATTTTTAACTAATCCAATCTAGCTTGAGATCAAACCTGTTCTTCACTTGTTCATTTCAGGAACCGGGCAATAACTCATCCAGTTCATGAATTGGTTAACAATTGGAGCTGCCCTATTTATATATATAAAAAAAGCCATTTTATGAACTGGGCAGCACAAGCTCTGCACAAATTACTAACTGGACCTTTCTTTTTTTTTGCCCATTTCGTGAAATGGTCAGAAGGAGAGGCTAATCCATGTAATGGGCAGAGGTTTGCCCGCTTCATGAAATGGGCAAATTCACGAATAGGGTGTAATCTATATGATACAGGAAAAGTAGATTCTCCAGTAAGAGTCGACTCGGCCTAGGTAAAGTCGAATCTTACTGGTATTTTTAGTAAAAGTTGATTAAAAGCGAAAAGTGATTAATTTCGATCAACATTTACTAGTCAGAGTTGACTGTACCTAGGGAAAGTATACTCTTACTACCTTGAGTTAGTAAAAGTTGAATTTTTGCAAGTAAACGGTATACTACCTAATAAAAAACAAATAAAATGCAAAACCTTTATAATACAAAGAGAGATAAAAATATTTATTATTTATTACAGCAGGGTAAAGATTTAACTTAACTTAACCCAACCTAACCTAACTGGAGAGGAACATCTGGACGAGTGATCAAAGAAAACAACAGTAAACAAATAGAGCTGGGATATTCAAAACAGTTGCATGTGGAGAGCAACATCGTGGAATCAACTTTTACTAAACCACAGCAGGCATAGTTAACTCTTCCTAGGAAAGTCGATCTGTTTATTCTCAATCAACTTTTACTGATAGTTTTAGTAAGAGTCGACTTTACCTAGGCCGAGTCAACTCTCCCTAACAATCTACTTTTTCTGTAACATATACACCAAATGGAGTCTTATGTCAACTAACACGCTTCGGCTATTGGATGGTCTAACGCAGTTGTGTTAAACTTGTTTGATAAAATGGGGCCACAATGAACATTAAATATATTGAAATGGCTGCATTAAAGAGTATTCTTAATATCTTAATTAGAAAGAATTACAACCTACTATTATGTTATTACAAAAATAAAAGAGAAGACACCCTATATAAAACAATAAGACTAACCCTAAATTTTTATTTAAAAATTTAAAATCTATTCGCAACAATGGTGTTGATATTAGGCTTTAAATGTTATGACGTAATAATTATCCTAATTGTTGAAGAATGACTGCTGGTAAGCCGAAATCTATCGAGTATTTGGTTCCATTTAATGTGAGAAAAAACTCATAACATGCGTATGTGCTGCCAATAATTGCAATATTTGGTACAAAAACCTCACATGCCAAAATTCTCCAAGTCATACCAAATTACAAAATATCACATTCTTAAAATGATTTATTTCTACGACGTTTATAAAAATAATATCAGTGTTTCATTGCGTTTTGGTTCAACATAAGGTCATCATTAATAGGACCGTAAGCTCGTGGGCCACGATTTTTACATGCCTGGTCAACGCATCAGTCGTGTTGATCGGGGAGACCGGGATTAGACTCCCGGTCGAGTGTGTTGAAAATAGGTTTTCTACATTGTTCTCCACTCTCTCCACGCAAATGGAGGTACATTTCTTCTAAAATCAACTTTTCTTACCCATAATCCATTAGCGTAATTAGTACGTAAGTATATAAATTCAATTGGTAGTAAGTTGCGGTGCCAAAAAAAATAGTGTTGTTCAAATATTACTAAAGCCAAATGCTACATCTTAAGATGAAATTATGTTTAAATCACGATATATCCAAATAGAATGAAATAAAGATTAATTTTAAACAATTTAGACATAAACAAATAGCCGAAGCTATTATGTATGCATTTAGTTAGGGATAACTCCACACATATATCATATTCTGAAAATTAAAAAATGACACCTGGACACTGGAATTGAATCCTGGATAGCTCAGTGGTTAGAGCAGTGGCGTACTAAGCCAAAGGTCCCGGGTTCTATTCCCGTGTCTAGGTGTCATTTTTCAATTTTCAGAATAAGTTAGACATTTATGACTAGATTTTAAATATTGTATTACAATTTCTTGGTTTTTATAATTAGTTGGCTCATTTATAAACTTGGAAATTGTATAAGGTGTAAGTTATGCTTTCCGTTGAGTTTGGGAAAATTGTTATCTAAACTTTATCAAAATTGTAAAATCCTTTATTGACAGTAGAGCAGTAATGCGATCATAAAATTTATCAGTCGCTAATTCAGATATAAAAATCCAATTTGTTTAGAAACACTTATCTTTCGGATATATTTTTCTTACTAACAATAGTCTGGTGGCCCGAAATAAAAACTTAATCAAACTCCTTATGATACCTTTATAGCGTCAAACATTTCCTAAATTGCTAATTTGTTGAACTTTATACAGCCCCGGCCCCATAATGGTAGGTCTTAAAGGAAATAAAAACCAAAACCCAAAATTTCCTTTATATTTGCCTTTATGTGTTCCAAATTTGGTTGAAATCAGTTATCCCAGATTCCGCCGCTTTCAAATGAAAAATGCCTGAGCCCGCACCTCTGAGTAAATTCCTGCTTTGATCTTGTATCCAATATCCTCGTTGAACGGCCGTGAAATAGACTCGACATTTCATATTAAACTTTGTTAACATCAAACTTCACGTTCTACTGGTTCACAGTGAAAGTGTATCAAATTTTCTTCCGAAACTTTTTCATAATAAGGGTATTTAAGCACTGAAAAACCCCGTATAATGATTCTCTTATTAAGTTTCTAAAGTTCAAATATTTGTTTAATGGATTTAGTATGCTATGTTGAGAAAAATTATCAGCTTGGTGGTACAATACATCGTGTTCTCAAGCCTAATAAAAGGATTCGTGGGCAGAATGGCTGCTCGACTTTCATGGAGTTTAATGATTGAACTTTAAATCAAGTGTACATTAAGTCTTATAATGAAATAAAACTTGTTTTACAAAGCGATGTTACCTCGAAACTTTTTGAAATGTAATATTGTTTCATTTTTAAAATGAAATATAATAGAATGAATGTTGTGTCCATTTTTGAAATGCTGCTCATTTCGGAATATATAATCACTAAAATAAGATCTGATTACGTAAGTTATTCTTATTATCACCGCATCTTACTATCAGTTTAATCTATGCGCATATGCACTAATTAAGCTAACGTGGTAGGGATGAGGAAGGAAAAAGAGAGAGAGAGAGAGAGAATACAACCATGTATGAAAATCCATCCTCAGTAGAGAAGGACCCACTTCGGTGTCCGTGTGGTCTAACGCGCTACTCTTGCAGTAGGCTGGACTGTCGATGATGGGGAGAGAGGGGTTTGAATATCGGTCAAGTGTACTGAAGAGGGTTTTTCCAAAAGAGTTTTCCATTTTCCCTCCACGCATATGTGGGTACACTTATTCTAAATATACCCTTTCTAATCCTTAAAACCATTAGCGTATTTAATATTATTATTGTTGGAGACACTGACTAAGATGCACGATCCAACCACTGCACCAATCACGAGAGGCGCTGCAGTAGCGCAAGCATCACGAGTTAGCCAATCACATAACTTTCCGTTACACAGTTCTTTTTCCGTCACCAAACCGACCGCGTCGTTTTGTGCTCACGCTAACTTTCTTTTCGTGTTAATTAGCCCACTAAGTGTATTTGTAGATTCTATGTTCGTCTCAGACGTTAATTTTGTGTACTCGACATTAACCTTTGCTAACAGGTTATGGGCCCAGTACTCGTCGCGATAATTATCGTGTGACTAATCGAAGATCGCGAAGCACGTGACTCTAACGGACACTGCGCCATATTTAGTCTAGAAAAACTCGTTAGTACGCTGCGAAAATGAACGCAACCGGCGTAAAGTTCGAAGTTTTAAATAAAGAGAATTATGAAACATGGAAGCTACAGATGCGTGCAGTTCTCATAAAGAATGATGCATGGGGCTATGTGAGCGGGACAATCGTGAAGCCGGAAGCG